>JAOBRB020069154.1:0-14629 GCA_027575285.2 Zoanthus pulchellus | reverse complement strand
GTTATTAAGCTACAAAGACTTCAAAACCGTGCCGCCCGAATAATTACAAGATCTAGCTGGGAAATACGGTCTAAAGAACAACGGGGCCCAGGTTAAATTAAAATGAATAAACTTCAAAAAAATATTTTTTTAATATTAAAATCTTGTACATTCCACTCGAAGGTGAATTCTTTTTGTACAGGTAGTAAGCAAGTTACTCAGCTTAAAAACTCTAGAAAGTCCACTGTTTGGTTGTCAGTGCTTCCAACATTGGTTATTTGCTCCTTTCTGATCAATGTGCTTTTAGTCATAGAATAGAAAACCAGAACAAAAAGTGAGAAAAAGCCTCTGAGCTTTATATGTTATTTAAGTACAGCGTTACCTTAATGCTATTTTTAATCAGTTTCGACGTTTTTTAAACGTCTCTGCCATTAACGTTGGATTTTAGGGAGAAGATGGTAAGGATGGATCCCCTGGTCAAAGAGGAGCTCCCGGAATGGCTGTATGTATAACCTTGGGTGTATATTTTTTTATGTTAAATTCTTAATTATAATAATGATTGTGTCAACCATAGATTGCGGTTTTCCAACTTGATCGTAAATAATCAATAGGTGTGGCCTTTGTTTGTTTTCTTGAAAAAAGGCAGTAGTTGTAATTTATTTCCTACAAGCTATTACCCAAACTGATAAATATTTTGTAATTATTAAGCCGTCTCTTAAAACGTTTGCTTGGGTGAAGATATTTAAGTCATTAAGTCTGAGGGCTTAAGTAAATCTAAAGTTTATCGGTAAAAAAGTAAATGTTTATTTGGAAAGTAAGAAATACAGTGTAAAGTAACTAAATGTTTTCATGTTAAAGATATTATGTATGTTACCAATAGAATCTGCACTTGATTCGTGGTCATCGGAATTTATCTGAATATAATTGTGAGCTGGGAACTTTGTACGTCAGTTATGGCCACTCTCTCCCATTCAGCACCAACTACTTTAATCTGACTGCTAAGCTAGGACTAATTGTATAAAGCTCAATACATCTCAAGGACGACACGTCAAGCATATTTTTGTGATATGGGTGCAGTTGATTTTTTCCCCTGGAGAATAAATTATTGTACAGACCGATAACATACCACTGCTATATTAATTTATTAAAACGGATTTGTTAATGAAATTCATCAAAGCAAATCACTGCGTATATTTCGTTTATGATCGAGGTCTGATTTCTATGTTTGGATAATTGACAAAAAGTTTGATAAATTTTAAAGTATTAACTACACCGTAGTGTAGCGATTATAAACCTTGTATTTCAGTTGTTGACTCGCTCTTAAAAATGGCAGGAAAATAATCTGCATTTCCTTTTTAATGTTTTTGAAATGTTGGGAATTTTCAAACCTAGAAAGTTTAATTGTTCTTCAAGGAAGAATTTCAAAGCATCGTCGTACGATTGAAGTTTGCATAAAATAACCAAAAGGAAAAACGAGAAGCCATATTCTAATTAAATAAACATTTACTCCGACAAATGAATCCATCAAAACAAAGCGATAAGCTGAATAAAATACTGAAGCATGTTTTATTAAAACTAAATTGCTCCTTTCATTTATTTTCATTGATCTAAATTACAATAAACAAATATTTCAGTGTTTGCATGAGTTTAGCTGTTTTGCAATATTAATAAGTGACCCCCTTTAATTTCAAAGGGATCGCACTTCACAAGATAATCTTGGAGAACAATGGAAACTACTGTCACAATTTCCATTAACTTCTGCATTAATTAAGCTCAACCAATCAGCAATGTTCGGTAAACTAAGTATTCCAGATCATGTAACTGTAAGTTGATAGTCCTTGAAACAATAGGCATTACTTGGAAAGATGATCTTGACTGTTGGCTTCCCCAGCTTTGAACCTTCATTTTATGCTTGCTTTCTTTCTGCTAGAACGCTTATAAGTTTTAAAACCCTTTTTCATTTTAGGGTTTGAGAGGTGATAGAGGTCCACGTGGAGCACGAGGTGAACCAGGTAGTCGGGTAAGTAATGTGCACATTGAGCAGAAACTCGAAACAAACCAACTTTGAAAGAATTATTCTAACCTCACTGCATCATTTATATAAGTAATGATACGGTTTAGAAGCCGAAGCGGCTCGTGCAATTTCAGCTTTTTGAAAAACTCACAAGTGCAATTAAATTCTAAATTGAACGAGAAAAACCGTATGATAACTTATTAATGATATACATACAAAAGTTTCGAAATACCTTGTCATAAAAATCATCCATTCGATTGTATGTTTTGCAAAGAGTTTGGCTCTCCAGGCTCGTAATTTTCCATTTCAATTGCATTTTCATTGTCAAATCACTCTGTTTTCTAAACGGGCAACCAAAAAGCAGTGCTTCTCAAAACGTTTTGGCTTTTAGAGCTTGTTTGGAGCTCAGAAAATTTACTCAAAACGCACGCCATCGCCCCCCGTTTTTTGTTTTTGATAGAAACTTGTTTGTGTACGCCACCAAAACAAAAGATTTGATTGGTTCTTGGTTCTTGGTTCTTCCAATGAAAATCGATAATACTTTGAGTAAATAGCACTGAATTAACTCTTTTTGCACTATATTAATTCTTTTTTGCAGTACTGCTCTCAGCCAATCAGAATCAAGAAATTTTGATATGTATGAAGAAATGATTGTGCAGTTTTTACGGTTTTCTCCAGATAGAAAAAAAACTTTGTTTATTGATAAGCCAGAGATAGAATTTGATTTATTAATTACCTATTATTAATAATAATAGTCCTATTATCTCTACTCCTTGGAACCTCACTAGGTTCCTAAATGTTCTTCCTAAAAAACTGCTATATTTTTTTTTCTCCTTAATACCTTAATGCAGGGCCTGCATTTCAATTTCATTTGAATATGCAAACTTAAGTACAAACAGTGTTTCTTGGTGTTTATTATCCATTCAACGTTAAATAACTAAGTTTTATAGGGTTTTTTTTGTTACGATATTTGAATGCCACAAAGATAATGAGCTTATTTACACAACGTTTGATACAAAATGATGTATGATTTAAATCTTGATTTTTCCATTGTGTTTTTGTCCCTGCAGGGTTTTGGTCCAGAGGCCAAAACCCGAGGAGGCAACCTAGTAGCCCCCGCGCGAATACATAAATGGATTTTAGTGGAATAAAATTACTTGTTCACATATTAGGCCAAATAATACCCATTTCAAGACACTAGGCGCGCATAGTCGTATTGGGTAATTTTTTAGCTTACCACGAGTTGAAGACCCAATGGCTTTTGAACCGAAAAGCCGAAGGTGAATAAATAACTCAGTAATAGCTTGCTTTGAGTATAACTTGGTTTACAGTTGTTCATTTGATAATAATAAATTATTATTGGATTTAATTTTCGATACAAAACTTGATTTGTCAGACACAAATAGCTGTTACACGAGGTCGACAGGCTCGATTCCAAAATCTGCTAGACTCAAAGATCAGAAATTGCAAGTCTGAAAAATAAATTCAGTTTTGACAAACTTTCGCCTTGGTTACGCAAAAGAATGTGATAAACTCCTTAGTGAAACAAATAAAGAATTACACACTTACTGTTAATTTTGTGTCGGACGTTCTTTTGCGTCCCAGTAGCTATTTCACGGGTTTAATTAAATGACCATACAAAATATCACATCTTAGTAATGGCGGGGGCAGCTGTAATGAGAACTATTCCTAGTTTATTTAATGTACTGTAAATGCTCGATTAATCGTCCCTTCTAAGTGCCCCCCCTCCCCCCCCCATTGCCCTTATAAATGTTTCAAGCTCGCAAAAAGTAGTTTTCTATAAGGTTTTTGAAGTTTTATGTTGTAGTTTGGTTTTAAATATAATTTAAAATAGTGCCATTTTGAATTTGAAAATTGATAAATGAAATAAGTGCCCTTCTTTAAAAAGGAGCCCTCCTTTGAAATAATGCCCTCCTCTCGCCGTAGAAAATTAGACAAGCGCTCCGGGCATTGATTCAAGCCTTAACGGCATTAATTATTTAGTCATGTCATTTTGTTGTACTGTTGATTTGAAGCAGTTATGATATGAGGAATGAATCTATTAATCAAAATATGTTAAAGTGATCTTTTTCATTTTTAATCAGATTTGATGCCGACGTGTTGTTAGCATATATATATATATATATATATATATATACAGACCCTTCATTTCGCACTTAAATATGTTTGCTTTGAATAGTTAATTATATAAAGGAATCAGAAGAATATATTACAGCTAACCAAATCTGCAGATTGTTTGTTTCCTCTATTCAAAATGGCTGCTTATTTTTTAAGCTTCTCTTCAAGATTTTGAACATAAAACCCTTTTCTTTCTGACATATTCTATATATCTAGTTGCTAATTTCTCTGTCTAGAATGAACGTCTCTAAACAAGTAAATGTAATTTTGCTTTTGTCCAACAGGGTTCACCTGGAACGGGAGGAATCCCTGGTAACACAGGAAGACAAGGGCCAAGGGTAAGCATGGCTGAGAATGCTTAGAAAGTTTACACAGCAGTTGTCGTTATCTTCTTTAAGTTTTCTTGGTGAACCTGTACAGTTTAAAGACCTAAAGCTGTCTTGTAAAAATGAATTTTTATTAATGAAAATGTAAATTCTACACCTTAAAAAAAGAGAATACTTACTGACGTTTCGGATGTTAGTCCTTCGTCGGAGTAAAGGGAAGAAAAAGAGAAAATGTAGAGTTTATATTTGCCTATATAAACTCTACATTTTTCTTCCCTTTACTCCGACGAAGGACTAACGTCCAAAACGTCAGACGAGTAAGTATCTCTTTTTTACGGTGTAGAATTTACATTTTTATTACTAAATTGTTTCTTTAGAAACACCGAAACAGCTCAAACTAGTTTACCGCTAGTTATTTTTCTATTTTGAATTTTTATTAGTTTTATTGTTCTTTTTAATAGTATTTAATGGGAGTGAAACGCTTTGTTCTTCTTCATGATGGTTTTTGCGGCTAACCAATAGACAGTTTTTTCCCCAACTAACTTTTAATAGTGCTATGTGACTCCGAGAAACACTGAGACTTTCTATGAACTTACATTGACATTATCAGGGCTCGGAATTAAGAAAACAAATCATGGTCGTATTTTTGCGACTTGTTGCAAAATTTTAGTCGCAATAGTCTTTTTAAAAAAAGTTGAAAAGTAGTGGAAGGGTAGCAACTTCTGTTTTTTTTATTAGCTGTCTGAGATTTAGCTTGGTCGCAAAATTACAACTATTGTTGAAGTTTTAGTCACTAATGAAAAAAATATTGTCGCAAATGAGACCGTACCGGTCGCAATATCGAGCCCTGATTATTTATGAATAATACTTTTGTTCATATAGAGCTTGCTGTAAATTGTCTGTGTTTCAACCTTTTCTAGGGATCGTCGGGACCAAATGGTAATGATGGAGCTGCAGGAGCTGAAGGGCCAAAGGTATTAATACATCTTATGCTACTATACTTACATAATTGCCGTGTGTTCTTGTTTTCTACGAAATCTTAATCGGCATTCCATTCTTTCAATTGGGAATTAAAATACCAGGATCTGCAGGAGCCAACTTGCTATCAGTTGTTGGAGTGTTCTACACCAGAATAATAACTGTGCACTTTGAAACCTGTTTGATATCAACATAGTTTTTATGTAGTTTATGTAGCTTTGCTTGAAAGAGCATTTGGAGCAACTTTAGAATACCCCGACACTGTCCTTAATATAATTCTGCGCATTTGTTTCTATAGAACGACGAATGTGCAGAATAATTCACCGTGTCATTAAAGACAGTGTCGGGATATTCTAAAGTTTAGCCGAGCATTTGATAGCATCGTTGAGGCTGAAATCCTGTTAGAGTCCGAGTATTTCAGACCATTCTTTTCCAAGTACTATCTCGGCAACTGTAACTGGGCATTCTAAGTGGTGATAAGCAGAAAAGCTCAAGAAGTTTTTTTTTTATTTATTTAGGGTAGCACTGGTCCTGGTGGTCAAGCTGGTGTTGCTGGTACTAGCGGTGAGCCTGTAAGTGTTTTTCATCCTTTGTTATTCAACAGTTTTTGTTATGCAACATATCTGGGGTTTTCCACGGTGTAAGAACTTGTGAAGTTCAGGAATAACGTAGAACAACGAAAACAATGAAGTCAAAACAATAGACAGAACAAATATAATACAGTAGTCGCTAAACAAACAATAAATTTCACAGGTTCTTACACGGAGGAGGTTTTTAATGTCCCGAAAGGGCGCGCATTTTGTTTCTACTCTTAGTAAAGCCACTAAAAATATTTTCGTCACACAGACATTTTTAATTCAGTTAAAAAATTGACATCAGCACGACGATTTAGAATTAAGAAATATAAAATGGTTTCCGTGTTTACATAACCTGATGTAAACACGCGGGAGGTTGGGAGAACACGAGTTAAGCGTAGGAAACCACGACGCGAAGCGGACTATAATGTAAAACGGTTTTTCAACCAATCAGAACGCGCGTACCATTTAAATTATTTTATAATTTGTTTTCTTCTTTTGTGAATTCGTTATGCAGGTTTGATTTTCATGTGGTAAATATTGGTCAGTATAATAGCTTTTGTAAAAGCAGTTGCCAGGGGCTTTTAATGTTGGTATATCAAGGGTCTTAAGCGAGGCATTTGAGAATAGAGGCATTTAAGAGAAAGGAGCTTATATTTTAAAAACTGTAACATACTAAGTAATCTGAATGCGTTAACACAAATCACCATATTGTTCTTATACAAGAAATTGGCAGAAATAGCTCAGTGCTCATAGTCATAGTTCAATTTCAGTGTCAACATCCGAGTTCTCGCCGAACACAAGCGCCGGTCTTTTCAATTAAAGTGCTACTGAAATGAAATTTAAAATCCCTCAAAAATAGAAATATATAGTAGATTGACGTGTATTTGATTCAAGCTTTTTCAATCTGTTGGTTTTTTGACAATTTTTTAGCTACGGGTCCCAAAATGACCATCAGTTGATCGAATCACTTATCTCCATAACGATTATTATTCAGCAACCACTGCCTAATTTGTTATCATACAAGCACTAAAGCTTGCTTTCTTTCATACATTTTTTCTGATTTCTATATGGTCATTACGTTATTGGAAATATTTGGGTGCCAAGTTCTGAGGATCACAAAAAGCTGCAATATACACATCAATATTTTCCAAACATTTTAATGGATTTCATCAGTATTTCACTCATCTTTGCCAGCATTAAAAAAACAAATAATTCATTTCTCCTAATTGCAATATGGAATTACACTGTGGAAATTTTAAAAACCTCTAGTCTGAGTAACTACATTTATAAATAATAACATACCACCATCTTTGTTTATTTTGTATAATAAAGCGAACTAATAATGGGCCATCCTTGTGTCACTTTCAGGGTGCTCCCGGTACCCCGGGAGTTCCAGGAACTAATGGAGAAGTTGGAGCAAAGGTGAGAAGTCCTGCTGTAATTTTTGTTTCTTTGACATCTCTTACATAGACAGCAGAGAATATCTTTGTATCCTGGCTTGATGTGCCGGGTAAATCAATTAAGATGCAGTCTACCGTGGTTAAGGGTTAAAGCAATTAAATATAGGATCCTTACGCAACGGGGGTGCGAACGACTAAAACGGCTCAGAAAAGTCAATATTGTTGTTCCGCGCTTTCCTTTTTTTTATTTCTTTGCCCTGAACTTTTTATAGAAAAATGATGAAATGTTTTTCTGTGTGAAGCCAAATGAATACTGAAAAAGTAAATTTGCTGTTAGAGCCTCGTAGTATTGACGACTGAAAAAACGGTCTAATCATGTTGTAATTTTAGTACGTTCAGTTTCTGAGCTCGATACATTTACCATTGTCCTTCAGTGTCGTCAGCGTTACTATCCTCATTGCTTAACAGGTCCCTAATTCTCTAACGCAAAAACGTAACAAAGATAAAAAAATTCTTAACAGTTTTTTACAATAAATTTCTGTTTTGACAAACGTCCCTAGTGTCAGTTTCTTTGTTAGAGATACCTTATAACAAAACCAATTCCATTCATTACAAAGAAATTTTGTAGTTAAGTCTTATTGTAAAATGAAAATTCCTGAGTTTGGTTTTCCTCCTTATTTCGATAGCTTAAGTATGAACAAATACATGTTTGATATCATGCTAAAATAGATAACAGGTAGAATATGTCCCGTATTTTTGTGTGAATGTGTGTGTGTTTGTAGTGTGATATGCTTAAGCCCATCCCGGCCTAGTAGTTAAATTTATAGTTGGAATTTTAGCACCCTGGTATTTTTAGCTTTTTAGATATTGCAGGGTGCTAAAAACCTTAATGTTATTTTTAATGTAATTGTATTATATTCTTAATATTAAAAAGAAAGTGGAAAATAAATTTGTTGTTGTTGTAAAACCTTTGTTGTTTGCAAAGTTTTGTTTACTGTGAGTATAATTGTGTCGTGCTCCGTTTTATTAAAGTTACCATAAATAAAGAAGTACCAGTTTACATTTTGAAATTGAAATCTTTGAGATATTAAAAATGTGCGATGCCCTTAACCATGGCAAGGTGTACAACTTAATAACTTGACCCAACCAAGTCGATCCTATAAGAGCCACCATTTAAAGAGTCAGGGCGAACTATATTCTAGACATCAGATGACTGTTGAGAAAGAGAGGCAGCATTGAAAAGAACAACCGTTTTAATCTCAACGGGTTTATTTTCCCCAGGGAGCTACAGGTGCGCCAGGAACACCAGGCGCAGATGGCCTGGGTGGAGATCGTGGACAACCTGGACGACAAGGCCCCATCGGAGATTCTGGCCCGGTTGGAGAGCCGGTATGTAAAGCATACTGTTAAAACTTCATTGTTCAGTACAACTCGGCCCGGTTGGAGAGCCGGTATGTAAAGCATACTGTTAAAACTTCATTGTTCAGTACAACTCGGCTTTTGCAACTAAAGAAATGTTTATTTCATCTTCTGTATCAACATTATTTCTTTTGGTACCCTTAAAAATTTCTTTTTTTAGCTTTTTAGAAGCTCTACCTTTCAGTTTTTTTTAAAGTCAGTTTACTCAACTTTTATTGTCTAAATACGGTACAAAGTATCCTGTCTGTGTTTGTACCATCTCTGTATGCAGTCCACCATGGCTCCATTGTTTTACTTTACTAACATATGTGTGTTATTGCTTTTATAACAGGGAGAAAATGGCGAAAATGGTGGAGCTGGTGATGCAGGACCGAAGGGAAGCAAGGTATGTGGAAACTGACGATCTTTGAATACCGTTTTGAGTCGCAAAGGGCAGAAATCAAACTCAGTGTGTTCTGCTGCAGTTGCATAAGGTTTTATCTTTTAGAATCAGCAAACAACCTAGCTTTTGATTATTTATCTCCAATATTTTGTTCCCTTACATGTGGGAGCAAATCAAACCAAGCAAGTTATTAAAGTTTTTAATTTATTGTTTACTGGTATTGATAAAGATTTTTTTATCAGGGAGAAAGAGGTGAAAAGGGAGTACGAGGGGACTCAGGTGCCAAAGGAGCTAAGGTTTGTGCATCATCAAAGAACAAGTAATTTATTCTGCTCAAGTTTTATCGTTCTGTTAGCTATTTTTGACGTATATCCAAAAAATGTTTTTCGTAAAGTTTTTAGTTGTAATTATTACAATATTCACGTTAATATCCTTTCCAAAATCTTAGCCTCAGCTTTAATTTCTAATTGATTCTTATAATTTCAAGAATCTCAGACTTGTTATATTAATAACTACATATTTTAATAAAAAATAACTTAATGAACAAATTTGAACTTTAGACGAAAACAAAATCTGCAGTTACGAGAAAAAAAAATTGATTAATCTACCTTTTTTTTCAGGGAGCTAGAGGTTTCACCGGACCGCCCGGCGCTAAAGGTCTCAAAGGACCACGGGTAAATAGCAATATTCCTCCACTAAAAAAGATTAGGCTTTTTTTCTGTGGTTTATTGTCTGTTTTTTTACCACAACCTAGTTTTTTTACCACAACCTAAAACGATATAATACTTGTAGATGAATTGACAACTCTGGGTTGATACTTTTCTTTCATCATCATCATAAGTGGTTTTGAAAGCTATAAAACCACTGGTCATTTGTTTATGACCATAGTCTAAAAGATGTCAACTATGAAAAGCTATTTATTGTTTAATAATACCTTTCAATTACTCTTGTTAAAGGATTGAATTAGATTTTTGTAACTTATGTTTTTGAAATATGTTTGTAATATATTATTAAAGGAGAAATAGAATTCGGCGTTAGTCTCAATTAGATTTTAATAGACTCTTTTCACGCAAACGTGACATTGATAATTACTCTGCTTTCAAAAAACCAATTGCATCATCCCCTTTTTCACATCCAGATATATTTCGAAGATTTGAAGACAAAATTTTTGTCTCAGTATTGGCTTATTTATTTTTTTCCCAGGGTCAAGAAGGTGCATCTGGGTCAAGCGGATTTCAGGGCGCAACTGGTGAAAAGGTATTTACTTATTTTAAAGAGGAGAACTCTTTGTAAAATTCTCCTTGTTTTACGAGCCCTACCGGACTTCTTCTTTTGAACTATTGGATATTTTACAAAGAACGTATACCTGACTATTAAAGTTACATGATAGCATTCTACATTTAGAAAAAAATAGAAAAAAGTTATTGCACGCAATTTAGATATCCTGATGATAAACAGTAACTGTTCTGCAATTTGAGTTAACAGCATCTAGTTCCTTTTGGTCAAATATTCTTTTGCCGTTAAGGGACATTGTTCCGAAAAAATTTTGTTTCATGGAAGGAACGTTGACAAAAGGGTAATGCTCGAAACGTATTGTCGTTTATGAAGGCCGAAATAGAAAAAAAAAACATTAAAAGTTTTCGCTTTTAAGAATGTTTATTTATCAACAAAAAATCAGGAACTTAGATTTCGACCGGGTGACCTGGGCTGGTAACTTGTGACGCAGCAGGAGTAAGTTGTTCTTTTCCGTCATATAGAGTTTTACATAAAAGTTGAAGTTGTTTTGGTTTCGCTTCTTTAGACCTTAAAAATTGCCCGGATTTGGACAACTGAACAGTCTGACCTTGATGATTTCGATTTTGATTTATGTCAAGTCTTTTTAAGACTCGCGAATTGAAATCGCTTTTACTTCGAGCACTGTTAAAAACTGTTAAAAAAAGTTTTCGTATATCTGAAATGTGTAATTTCTTTGGTGCTTCTACAATCACATACCATTCATTTAGCTTCCTTATAATTAATTTCAAATATTGCAATGTTCATTTGACTGTAATAATTGCCGTTTAGACTTTTGTACCTTAAAAGAAACATGAAACATGCAAAGTGATAGTCCTTATCTTTTAACCTTTTTTATTGGCTATCTTTTTTAATATTCAAATCATGAATATTGTTGATAATTTTTATCTTCAAAACAATATGCAGTAAGATGTTTTGATAGGAATTACAAGAGCACGATAATATATGGAGTCGTCTTTGAATTATCATTTATATTTTCATTAAAAAAATCTGAATAATAATTTTTGATGCATTATTTGTTGATCTCTCATTTCCTCCTCCTCTTGAAAACCAAAAAAAACCATTAAAAATACCCTTGCAGAGAAAGTTCTTGAAAGTTGGATAAAAAAGTGAAAATAATAATTTCTATTATAGTCAGGATTTATATTCCCTCTTCCATATCATTGTTTCATAAGGCTAAAGTTGAAAAAGTCTGTTTGTGAAGTGGCTTACTATGCATCTAATTTTTAATATGAAATCGTTTATTTGTTAGATTTGATAGTAATCCCAATGCAAAGATGGTGATTAAAACAAAGAAGTCCTTTCACATTTGAACCAACTACTAAACATTAATTACGGCATGCAATTGAAACGTTTCTGCAGTCTAAATATCGTTTATTTTTCATAGAACTAATTTTAATTCTCAGCTAACGATTTTTGCTTTTTCAATGCTCGACATCTCGGCCGGAATCTCGAAACTACGAAGAAAATTATTGTGTTAGCTTAACTTAATGCTGAACCCGATTTTTTTCAAGGATCAACAAAATATTGTTTTTAATATACAAACCGATAACAAAATATACATTTACAAACGGTAGATAGGCAACATACTTCTACTACGTCATCGCACAGGACTTGGTAATAAAGAATCATTCTTGCTGGATCAAAAAATGGCAGATCTCAAAACATAAAAGAAATTGCAGAAAACAGCATCAATCTTTTCAATTTTTGATATTACTAGGGGTTGCTACTCTCCATCTAAAAGATAAAGAACAACAGAAGGACTTGATAGCATTGCATTAAATATTGTGATCTGACACTTATTCAATTTTAAAAATCGATAGGGTGTGCCTGGTCCCAAAGGTCCTATAGGTGCAGTTGGATATATTGGAGCAGATGTAAGTACTAAAACGATAACTTATGATATGGGTATGTTTGTCAAACGTGTAAAAAGCAAGAGAATCAACTAAATCATCAGTCTAATTTAACCATTTTTTATGAAGCCATTATTACTGCATTTTTTTATAACTGGGAAGTTTTTTTTTTTTTTGAGGAATCTTTGTTTATTGAACAAGTTTTAAACAAATGTGTTTCTATTTGATTGTATGATGTGTAAATTGTAACCGTATGTTCAAACCTTTTAGTGTTTGAATGTGCAGCATGCAGTTGAATTTAGTTACATGTTTAAGAATTCGCTATTGTTTATAAATTACTTAACCAAAATGTATTTAGTATTGGCATAAAATATTACAACTTCTTTAACTGGTTTTTTTATCCTATTTAAGCATCTATTGTTAAGTGGGTTGTCCTCACTCTTTTGAACTCCCAAGTTACCCATACAAATCGATTTACATAGAAATGTTTTAATTTCTAGGGACCACCAGGCCCTCAGGGTGCAAAAGGACGTAGGGTAAGATTTGACCATTAATAGTAAGATTACTAGATGATAATATTTTGGTGAAAAACACATTAAGCAAAGACGTGCTCAATTCATATGTTCAGTTTTCTTTATAATATTAGGAACAACAAAGAAGTAATGCATAAGTTATGAGTATCAATCGTTGTTATCAAGCATCTATTGGTTTAAAACGGTTTGTACGCACTTTTGGAAGAATAGAATTGTTTGCCCTGTCTCCGAGTTGCACGGACCTCTTTAGGGGTAGCAGATTATATAGTGCTGTCTTTGTGAAAGTCATTCTTTGTCATAACTTAGAATTTCATTTATCTATATTTAATACCATATATGCGTACCAAATATTACGGTGTTCAATTTACCAATAGAGAAAAATATCGCCCTGGGAACCCCTACAGTTACCATCTACATAACATTGTCCGGCTGCGTTGCCAGCATGGTTGGTCCTTGTGGTGTAGTGGTTAACACGTCGGACTAGTAAACCGAAGATGTGGGGTTCGATTTCCGCCGAGGGCTATATATGTTATTTTTCTCTTATTTCTTTCTATATATCTACACACCGAACGCATTCCTTTTTCATTAATCGGTAAATAATGCTGTTCTACTTTCAGCAGTAGCCAATTGTTATAAATCTAGGTAAGAACGTGTCTATTCTATTGAAATACTTACTATAAAAGGCACAGCCCAAAACTTCAATGGCAAAACTAAAGTGGTTAGAATTATTATTATGCTTTGGAAAAGTATATCTAAATTACGAACAGAATACTCAAAATATTTACATATTCTTAAAATATAGAGTCAGCTGCTGGCCTTGCTTAGTAGATGCTTTATGTGAGTGTTCCAGATGGTTGGGTCTTCCTCCAGTGTAAGAGCTAGAAGTGTCAGATTATTTTTCCTGTCAATATTCTCCATACAATATTTATCATACAAACTAAGGTAGATGTGACTGCTTACAAGATATTGTAGGAAGTCTAATAATATCTCACGATTTTACGATAATTCTTCAGGATGATAAACAAGCAAAATAGAAAAAATTATTGGTTGTAACTTTTGACCATAGACATTAAAAGTTGCTCGCTCAATTTGCCACTCCTCTTTGCAACTAATTGCAACGCTACCACCCCACGATCTTACCTGTCATTTGTGAAGCGTACAAAACTTGCTTGAGCGGATGATGTACGTAAGATGCTTGGGCTTAGGTCATGTTTCATTTATAAAGCAATTGTACATAAACTCTCCCACAAGGTAAGGAACAGCATCAGCTTAAAAAAATTGTAAAAACGTTCCGGAGAAAATGCAGCACGTGACGGTGATAGTTTATACGTGCGCATTTATTTTTAGTTGGCGTACAAAAGTCATGTGACTGCTTCAACTTGCAAAATCGTCTCTAAAACGGCAGTCAGCAGTGAAAATCGCACGAACTTCGTTGACAATTTTAGAATATAAGAGCGTATTATTAAAGTATAATTGTTTTTTAATAGATGTTCGTTTTTAAGAAGTTAGTTGTAGATGGCCTTACTCAGTTTGTCATTGGTTTATATAAGTTTTAATTGTTGTTATTTATTCTTAAAAAACTTTATATTTTGTTTAGGGACCAACCGGATTCCATGGCCAAGACGGACCGAGGGTAAGGCAGCATCATTTTCATAATGACAGGGTTCAAAATAACGATCTCAAATTTTGTTTCATTTTGTAAGCTCTTTTGTTTGGTCCAAAATTTTTGCCGGCT
>JAOBRB020069044.1:0-14629 GCA_027575285.2 Zoanthus pulchellus | reverse complement strand
GAAAGGGCGCTATATAAATCCTAAGTTATTATTATTATTATTATTATTATTATTATTATTATTATTATTATTATTATCCTTGTGTTATTGTTAATCTTCAAGCAGTGAACATTGTACTCCAATACCGGTCATTACCCTTTGCATTCATTTGTATGGACATAGATAAACAAACGTATAAAATATATTTTTAACCTCGGTCGTTACATTTCTATCATTTTAGCCTGGGTTGTTCAAATGTGTTAAACCCGGGTTAAGTAAAAAATATAGCACGGATTACGATTCTTGGTAGATATTTTCTAGATAGCCAAGGAACAACATATAGTCCTCATTTTTTAATAAAGAATAGTGTCTGAACCTAAATGTTGAAACTTTGGATTTTATGTCCCTGTAATGGTTATGTTATGGCCTAAATAATCATTAGAACATTACAGGATGGTTCGAAGATATGTTTCTCATCTGTGCTTGTTCGTAAATATGATTTTTCGACTTCTCAAAATACTTATTTCTGCAATCGTATAATTTCCTTTTAACTGCATTTATTCTTTTTTCAAGAAGATATCGACAATTTAATAAGGTTATCTGATTTAGAAATTGTTTCCTCGCAATCTTATTTGATGAACAAATATGGTTGGTTCTAAAAAGCTAAATCTTTTTACGAACCTAGTGGCCCATGGGGCCGGCGCTTACCTCCGGTTTCTGTGGTGTTAAGTGGATGAGAGTTTTTGACTTCCCCTGGACTGGACACTAATCCATCGCAGTTTAGCTCCCAGAACACTGAAGGATGGAAAGCCGAGTTGGCTTAGGCAGAAAAGAAGGTCACACAAATATTCGAATCTCGGTAAACTGCTGGGATCGAACTGGGGACCTTGTGGTTGGAAAACAGAGATCTTACAAATTGCGCCAAACACCTCCGCCCTATAGCTGGTACACCGTTGGTAAAATCTCCTCTTTCCAACCACAAGGATGTTCTAAGATTCGAGTGTTTGTGGGACCTTCTTTTTTGCCTTAACCAACTCAGCCTTCCATCCTTATAGGGTTGGTAAATGAGTACCAGCGTCTACAGGGAGTTACCCTGCGATGTAGTTATGTCCGGTACAGGGGAAGCCAAACACTCTTAACACTACAGAAACTGGAAATAAATCCTTGTTCCATGGCCAACCTGCCTCCTAAAGGATTCAGTTTTAGATTAGCTACTTGTGTATATCCCATACCTCGATTGAGCTATGAAAGTTAATGTAGTATTTCGTTGCTCTACAGATCACGATTGATTGATGGCACTGAAGTATTTCAAGAAGTGTATTGTAAGCCCCGACAAGGCGCAGTTCATGAGGATATGCCCCGAAGGGGGCCAGAGCAACCTCCTGTCGGCCATCACGACTGCATCAATGATATTGCGATTACAAAGCTACCACAGAACTTTATTATCTCTGCAGGCAGGGATGGAGTTATTAAAATATGGAAATAATATCAGAGACAGCAGACGTGTTTCTATTAGTTATTTTCAAAAAGGAACATTGCTACCTTCCATTTTCTAGGTAATCTGCGTTCATTCTAAATTCATTACGTTGTAGGCATCATCCACTGGCTTGTAGTCTCTTTTGTTTGTTAGGAAGCTCTTATTCAGTAGAGGCGTGAACATTAATGAAGTGTGACTTTGTCTCTATTAAATCAATGGCTAAGAAACCCCATTGGCTGGGCTTTTTGTGAATATACGGTATGCGGTGGATAATTAATTTCTATTTTGAAATTTTGGTGCTATACTTAACAAATATCCCCTAAGGGAAGATTATTTGTAAGTAATTGATCTACCAATCAATGCCACAGTTGGCGTTTTGAATAACTGTTTGCTGTCGCGAATACCAAGAACTGGCTGATTGATAGATTTGAATCTATCTGCATTCTTTGAATTCCTGTGGTACTGACCTTGGCACAGGTCATATTTTGAAATCAGTAATTCGGATATAAGTATAGATTTTGTTGGAATGTATTGGAGGAATGAAGCTCAAAATCGGTGAAAAGATAGATAAAGTCATTGAACAACAAAGGTCGCCATGAAGTGAGATTTTTAGTATTTTGATAATAATGCTACCTCTAAGTGGGGGAGATCGTGACTTGTGGCTGTCTTGTTGCAATCCTTCTCTTTTTTCTCAACGGTCACCTGCCAAAAATAATCCTGTAAAAAGATGCTTTAAATGCCTCAGGAAGGCGAAAAGAAATATCACACAAGTCTATTAACTTTGACATATTCAGAATGTTATGTAATTTAGGGGGTATACAATTTGCAGGATATATTCCTAAGCCCGATAGGTTCTATTGGCTTTACGTGAACAATTTCATATTGTTTTTTTGAAAGCACGATCACAAAGGATGGTCACCCTGTTTTTATTCAATTTTAGATTCAAAAGGTCATGATTTGGGCTATAGTATCGAATGATATGCGAATATATATTTTTTGAAGATCACTTACTGCACATTTAACATCTGTATATAACTTTGTTCTAAAAATATACTATTCTTATGCCATTTCATCCCGAATATTTTAGCTTAAAAGTTCCTTAGGCATTAAGAATTCCAACCTCGTACTCAGGCTCATTCCACTGACGTCATTACACGTCAGCGAGATGAGTCTGGATACGAAATTGTAAGAATTCTTGTATCACATTTCTGTCGCAAACTCAAAAGTGCAAACGACATGTCTATGTAAATGCAAATTTGCAAGTCAAAACTCGGACTTTTGCCTCGCACGTCATCAAGAAAACGGATTTTAAGTCCGTCTTATGATTGGCTCATCCAAGTGTAAACATTACATAACATTTTGCTTAACTCACGTGAGATTATTTCGGTATAGCTACAATATTAGTACGTCGCTTGGCTCAGCTTTGTTGTTGACAATAAATGGTTATAGCAAGAATACTGTTTACTATTGCCCGTCGTTTAGTATTTTCTGGTGGGGCAATATAATATGTTGGATTTGTTTTAATCGGCAAAGTTCAGAGAAATTCTAACGAGAGATACAGTGATTTAACTTTTATGTTTTGTGGTTCAATTTTTTGTTTTACATTTAATGTGATGTTGATGAGGTTGATAGTGATGATTAATGATTATAAAAGCGATGTTAATGATGTGAGAAGGAGGAGGATAGTAAAGGTGATGATGATGATGGTGATGATGATGATGATGGTGATGATAATGGTGATGATGATGAGGATAGTAAAGGTGATGATGATGAGGATAATGATGGTGAGAAGGAGGAGGATAATGATGGTGATGATGAGGAGGATAATGGTGATAAGGAGGAGGATAATGATGGTGATGATGATAGTAATGGTAAAGATGATAAATAGGAGGAGGAGGATGATGGTGATGATGATGTTGATGATGATGTTGCTTTCACTTCAAAGAAGGAGTCTTAATATCATAAACGAAGAGAAAGTACTGTCAGGTTGTAGGGAGCCACCGATATGCAATGGCCTGCTATAACTTCGTATTCGAACATTTAGAAAAAATCATCGTGCGGTGCGAGGTCCAGCTATATTTAGCCGGATCAACTTCAGAGGGTTTCAATGGGGTATAATTGTAGTCAGTAAACAGTACGTCAAAGGTCCGTCAGTCTTGTGGTAAGCTCGTGGAGTAAGTAAGATAGGGAGCTGTTGTATCTCGACTGTTGTTCATTGATTAATAGTATAGCGTACGCGTGATCAACCACATGTACTGGTTTGTCAAAGTCATGTACGAGCAACGAAAGATCACGTGACATATTGAACCTCTTTCATTGGTAGCCAAATAAGAGCATTCTTAACGACCATTTAACGAATGCATGCTGGGTACGCCTGCCGAATTTGAGACGTTCAGAAATTGATTACAAATTTTAAATTGTTTACGCTTTGCATTTGATTCCCCAACTACGCCGATAACTCTCCATAAGCTAAAAATGGCACATGATTTTTAATTGTACAAAATACAAAGGTTTACGTACAGATTTTCTTAAAAAAGACAGTCAATCAAATTTCAACATTGAATTGACATCATTTTTGACTACAGAAAATTGCGATAAAATTGTTTTATTTTCAACACATATTTCAAATTTGTAGTTACATACTTAGCGCCACCGAAAACTAAAACTCAAACTTATCTAGAACCTTTTTTTTATTTTCTCTATTATATTTATTTTTCTATTTATTTTATTTTTTTAAAAAGGTTTATTTGGAGATAATAATTCTACTTTATATATATATATTGTTATAGGTGTTTTGTTTTTCAATTTGTTTAAAAAGATAAAGCTTTTAGCAATGTAATATAATTTACTCTTAACATGCGAATAAAGCAGTTTACTACTAGTCTTACTAAGGTACAATTTCCTTCTCCCATTAAAAGACATAACCTTAAGCATGGACCGACAGGAAGCTACTTTGTTTCAGAAAACAAGAAATTTATTTAGATACACATGTAAAATAATTTAAAACTTAAAGTACAAGTCAGGTGAAAATGTTCAATGCTCATGAATTCTAGTCCGTTTATCACGCGTCTTACGGGGAAATGAGCAACCTCGTACCCAGGCTTATTTCACTTCCCAGGGGCTCGAGGTAGGAAAATATGCCCCAACCCCTAAAAGAAATCACAAGCCGCTAAAAAGTATCTAACACGGCGTGCCTCAGGTTCTGGTCCCGAAGAAGACAGGATGTCTGAAAAAATGAACAAACATGTTTTAGATTCGGTTCTTGAACTTGTTGCTTTCTATGACATACTAACAGACGATTTGAAAGAGGAGATTGACAACCTTGCAAATGATTTAGATAAATGTGTTGCTAATAACCCTAACGTGGAAGTAATTCATTCTGGTAGCGGGTTTGAAGGACTTTCACTTCCTCATGTGGATCAGCACGCATGCTGGAATACGGATGCCGATCACATGCTGGTCAGAAAGGATGTGGAGATACTTGATTGCGAAGCAGTAACTTGTGTTAGCGAGCCGTCTATTTCAACAGATATTGCAGAAAATTTCTTACCAAAGACTGTTTATATGCATTATGGGGTGCATCCGGGCTACGTCCTTTTGGCTGCAAAAAAACTAAACATAACCTGTAAGAATGTTGACGTTCATGCTGTACACGAGCACTGTTTAAAGAACAAAGAATTCATCGATAACTGCAAAAACTTTATTCCTTTAAGTAAAACTGTCTTAATGGCGCTGGTCGAAGATGACACTTCACGTATTTCTGGACCCTCTTATTCACTTCCGTACACCGGAGGTCGTAACATGATCCATCGTGATTTTGTATACAGCCTGAAGTGTAACTTTTGGCCGTCACAGGCAGCTGAATGGAGGACAAGAGAACGACTGCACTCATGGCCCAGCAGTGAGATGGTTAGTAAGATAGTGTCACATGGGTGCCACGTTGTGCCTGTAGGATCGCACATCACTGACCACCTGAGAGACACTGAATGGAGGCTGTCATTTTCAGTTGCTGAGATGTTGCTAATACAACCTTTGGCGAAAAACCAAAAGCTAACATATTCAATCTTGAAAGCTTTGATTAAATCTGAGATGAAGTTGCGAGAAATCACTGTGTTTTCTTCATACCATTTGAAAACAGCTTTGCTGTGGTTTCTAGAGTTAAAAGGACAAGCATTATGGCAAAATGGTAGTTGCAGTTTAGGGCAAAGTATTCTTGAATTATTGGAGTATCTTACTGATTTTTATTCCAAAAAGCATATGCCAAATTACTTTGTTCGAACCAACAATATGATTGATCATCACAGCAGCAAAGAAATTGAGGCAGTCTGCAATGTTCTTAAGGAAATGAAAATTAATTTTACTCAGTCCTTGTGCCAATATATTGAGGGTAATCAAGTTCTCCCTGTATTTTTTGATGAGTCACTTACTCAAATGTCTGCTGAAAGTCCCAAGAAGTTGATGCAGGTCTGTAAGTACAATTTTCTTTTGATGGCACTGGCAGGCTTTCTTAAATGTCAAAAAATGAATGAAGATAAGCCAAAATATTCAAAGGTTTACCATCTCTTAAAGCAATCGGTGATTCTTCATACAACATTGACAGAATGCTGTGAAGTCACAGCATATTCAGAAACTATTTCTGCTGGAAGCCTTTCAGCAAAATTCATTCTCTCAATTGTTGAAGGCTTTCTTGCTACTGATAAATTGAAGGTGACAGAAAACAGTGCTGTAATTCTTGCTGTTTTTAATGTCTTTTTGGCAACCCATCCATCACTTCTTTCTAACATAGGCATAGCACAAAACACAAGACAGTTTTATGATTACCTTACCAATCCAGAATTTAAAGAAACTTTGTTTTGGGCAGCACGTCTACATGAAAAATTTTGTGATGCAATATATGACTTTGTTGTAAAAAGCTGGAAAGATGGACCACACTTTATCAGCAAAGGTTTAGAGGCTCAAAGAGTCATGAAACTGTTGATGGTTTGTCTTGGTAAACCCACAAAGCAAGCCGCAGCTGTAACAGGTTCCATTGCTCAGCTGAATGTTTCAGGCAAAAGATTCCTAATCATGAGATTCCTGGCAAGTTATTTGTTACATGTACACTTAGAAAGTGCATATGTTGTTTATCAAGCTGCGGCATACCTGATGGGAAAGTCTGTACTTTCAGAAATCCTTAATGTTGTCAATTTTACAACAGATAGGCAAGAAAAGCTATTTGCTCTTGAACTAATTTTGTCAAAAGTTGAATTGAAGGACCTTCTACCAAAGACAGATGTAGATAAACTTATTCAACAGAAACAAGAATTAACTCTTAGTACTCATTCTGCAAGCTAGAAGCTTTTTGGGAGCTCTTTGTTAGTAAAAGTAGTTATCGGAAAATTCTTTAAAATTGAGACATCGCTGAATTCTAGATACTATAATTATATACTGTACAGTATTAAACATTTAGCAGTCCATGTCGACAGATCTTAGTACAGTATGGCACAGATCATAAATAGATAAACCAACTTGAGCTACCGTTGATTTAATAAATTGATAAATTAAGTGATAAATAATTAACTTTGATGCTTTTTATCATTTTTGTATTTTGCTTAATAGAATGTAACTAAATATTTTTGTTCTTAGGCCATTT
The DNA here is from genome assembly GCA_027575285.2 of Zoanthus pulchellus. Classification (NCBI taxonomy): domain Eukaryota; kingdom Metazoa; phylum Cnidaria; class Anthozoa; order Zoantharia; family Zoanthidae; genus Zoanthus; species Zoanthus pulchellus. The sequence goes on along the minus strand of JAOBRB020069044.1, from coordinate 7,541 downwards.
TAGTTTTAAAAGAAAAAGAAAGCAAACGGCTCATATGTAACAATTCAACCGTCACTTCTGAAGATGTATGTTGCAGCATACAAAACGTCAATTTTTATAATATAATGTTTTATAGCAAAAATTGTCTTTTGATTATGTTTGTAACCGCTGTTTGCTTTCTTTTTCTTTTAGAATGTAACTAAGTTCTTGAAACTTAAAAATAAAACTTAAAATGCCTATGAAGTGAAAAAATATTTTTGGTTGTCTGAAAAGATGATAAGAAACACAAGCAAAATTTCAGAGTCAAAATAAATTGTCATGTATCAGTATACATTTGCTTTATGCTAAATGCATTGTTCTGTCTGGGCTGCATGTGGTCTACCCGGAAGATTTGCGTCTGTGAAAAGGACTGGTACCAAACAAGTATGTGTGAATATTTGGAATATGATGGCGAAGAGAACGAAGTTTACAAGTGGGAGGATATTAAACTAGCAAGATATCTCAGCGCGTTTTTAAAAGATATTAAACGTCATGAAACAACCGGTTGATTTTGAAGAGTGTCTCAAGGATTCACCACGTTTCAGGTTTGTTAATTAAATGTATTTTAAGGCGGACACTTGATTTCGGGTTGACAACAAACATGGTCATGGATATAAGTTATATTTAAAACTGTACGTTCAGAAATTGATCGTGGTCAAGTTGAATTTCTGATCTGTAGGTTTGTGAGTCCCCTTAAGTAGAACTATTGCTCTTTGTTTTCAATAAAGATAAATTTCGAGAGGTTTTTTATGTACCTTGCTTGGCTTGTTTTGATAAGTAAATGTTGGTTTTTACTGTGCCTCACAAAGTTAAATTCAAGTTTCCGTATCTTGCACACAGTATATGAATTATAAAATTACCTTGTATTTACTGTTATGTCTATGGCACATTTATATATATATATATATATATTACTTTGAGCAACATCTTTTTAAAATTATTATGGCCATGCAAGCCAGTAAAGTTCTTTTTTGAGCAGCTGACTTGCTTCGAAACCCTACAGTAGAACGGTGGTAATTTAGCATTAGGAAAACACAACTCTCTGTCTTGAAAGCTTAAAGATTTAGCCCATGGTTTTGCATTTGGGAGTTTGATGAAAATCTATAGGTTAATTGCTCTGCTAATCGACATGTTTGCATTTAGATTTGCAGAGTTTAAGCACTGTACATTTTACTTACACTTTCAAGACTTATTCCAGACCTAAACAATCGAAAAGGAAATCGAAAATCGGGAAATGAGTTTATCAGTCGATAGTAATTGATTAGTTACTGTTGGTTAGCATTGATTTGTATTGGCAAATCAATTATCAATCGATAATCACACTTATATGGTCACAAACGCCATCAGTGGCTTAATAATTGGCACTAGATTTCTCCATACTTTTAGGTGTCACCACAGTGTATATTGTTTACTATTTTTAAACCTCGATAGCAAAGTTTGATAACTATTTATTAATGTGGCTCCAATATTAGAAATAATAAATAACTGTATCTCTTGACTGATTCACACCATTTATTGCTTAATACATTGATAGTTATTGATCTTCATCGATTATTATTGCCTTCAATTATTGATTTTATTGATTATTCATGTATGGTTTCATCAAACTTGTATTTTTGTGGTTTACATTTGTTTAAAATATTAAGTATTTTTGGCATTGAGTTTTGTAAAAGTATTTAAATGTGTTTGTAAAAACACTTATAAAAACCTCTCAAAGTCCTGCTGTCATGTTATGCTTTTGTTGAATCCAGTCAACTTACATACAGTATGTACACCAGAAAAGAAATGATGATGATAGGTCATGGGGCAAAATTCAGGACTTTTGCATGTCAGCACTAAATCCCCTGAAGTTTATGGTGGCAACGCAGGAGGTACCCAAGCAGCAAGTGGTGAAGAATTATGGGACTTCTTTTCTATAACAAAAATTAAGGGACTTGTTGGGGAACAGTTGGTCATATTGTGTGTGGAATAAAAAGGTGGATACTAGGGGACTAAAGATAAACATGAGTAAGGCTAAGTTGCTGGTGATAGGTAAAGAACCTGCTAATAGGCCTCAAAGGGGAAGGTACCCATGTGCAGTTTGAAGCAAAGAAATTAAATCAAATATATGGTGTCAGTGTTATAAAAGTTGGTGCCATTAGAATCTGAGTAGACAGGAGATTTTCAATGTGTGGGAATTGTGGCAGTGCCACAGCAATTACAGTACTGTAGAGATGGGTGCATTAATAGTCTAGACATATCGGCCAGCTTTCATCATTTTGTTAATGTGATATTTTGTGGGGTATCCGGTCAGACTGTTCCAAGTCAGATCATTTCAAGTCAGATCATTCCATGGCCAGATTGTTCCAAGTCAGATCGTTCCACAATAAAGTTAAATTGTTTCACAACATAATTTTAATGGGATACTGCACATTTGGGACAAAAAATTTTGGGGAGTTAAGATTCCATAAATTTCCCCATGGTTTGAATTATTTTACCTCCACAACTTAATTATATTTTCTTTAATTTTATTTCTTTTTTTTAAATTATGGCAGAATCCCATGCAGTCCTTGTCTGTGTTTCATTATTTTGTATTTGATGAAAACAGTTAATTACCAACTATTTTGTTTTCTATACATGTAGATATGACATTGAGCAAAATGAGCAAGACATTAATATACTAGAACACATACTTGAGAAGGTAAAGATGTACAGTAACTTTGTATTATTTTATTTAATATCTGATAAATAATGATAAAAATATGAATAAAAATTTGAATAATTATGTTGAATATCAAATGTTTTACAAGACCTTTCAAATTTAAATTTTGTGAATGAGTGAGCTTTGAAGAGCAGACAGTTGTTTTACGTAAGATCTAGATCTGCTAGACTTTAGTGCCCATTTAATGTCTTCAAGTTTGTTACTGCAATTAGCACATCTGTGCTGTCTGTACTTGACCTTCTATTTAGCCACATTCCACCAGCATTATGCAGCTTATAATTACTGTCATTTGTCAATATGTTTAATACTTGACATTTAAGAGTTGGATACAGTAACTCACTTTGTATACTGTAATTCATTTGGCGGAAGGTGATGTTAAGTAACATCAAAACATATCCCATTATGTTAAAAGTCAGAGTCATTTTGAATTTTAAAATTATTTCTTTATGTTATTATTGGGCAGACATGATTGGTGCAGTTGGTACTGTAGGATCTCTGCTTTCCAACCATGAGGTGATCCCCAGTTTGATCCCAGCACTACCAAGATTTGAATCTTTGTGTGGCCTTCTTTTCCACCTAAGCCAACTCAGCTTTCCATCCTTCCAGAGTAGGTAAATGAGTACCAGCGTCTGCTGGGAATTACCTGTGATGGATTAGTGGCCCGTCAAGGGGGAGTCAAAGATTCTCATCTGCTTAACACTACAGAAACCAGAGATAAGTTCTGGCCCCATGGGTTTAGTTTTTAGTTTAGTATGTTATTATTATTATATATAGTTTTTATTAATTATTAAAAATGATATACAGTTATTTTATGTCAGTATAAACTTAAATTGATTATATTCATTAATAGTCTGCATATTTGTTTCAATATTTTTCACTGTTTGATTCTTATTTGATTCCTGACCATTGTTTCAAACTCAATATCATACATTACTACATAGCTAAAAACAATTTAAAATGGATAAAATTGAACAGTAACAGCCTTAAAGTTTTCTATTTCTAAATTTTTAACTGCAAATTAAATTATTCTAATTATAAATTTTTACCTCTTTTTCCCAGCTTTTCAAACTTTGCAATGGTATGGTGGACACTGGAAAAGATTTTAATTCCTCAACTAGGTAAGGTAGTTTCAAGCTTTTGCAGGAATTGATAGTCTAAGACTACTGTAGTTTTAGTCACACAAGCTTTCTGATACAAAAGCAGCTAACCTAGCAACGTTGAGCATTGATAAGTATTCCTTAAAAGTTTTATTGAAGCAGTAAGAAAGTAAACTTTCCTTTAAATTCTGCAAGCATTTGAAGTGTAAGCTAAATCTTCTTAACTTACATTATTTTTAAAAGTTACTTGATGTTCAAATTTTGAAACAAAGGCTTGCAAACATGAAGACGAAATTTACTGTCAGCATTAATGAAATTGTGTACATTGCTGGTAGTAATTCAGATTTTCTTGGTGAGTTTGATGTTTACGCACCAATATTGTAAATAAAAAAATCTCAAAATGAGATTTTATAGATTTAATAGATAGTGACAAAGGATTCAATTTTTGTGCACAGTGCTAGCCTACTTTTTGTTGTAAAATATTTTAAAATACTTGCGAGTATTCACATCTTCAACAATACACATACTTTGCATAAAAATTATAGTGTAAAATTACGTTCACTTGGTATTTAGGAATATGTAACTTCATATTGAGGCTAAAGGGGTGCATGTTCACAGTGGAGACACAAATGGAAGTGCATACAGTAAATGCAGATGCAAGTGCAAGGACATTCACACCAGCAACACAAGTGATGCAAGCTATATTGGTGTGTTTGTGTGCATTTGCATCATCCACATTTGTACACTTGGAAATTTGTGAAGCAAAAGCAAATGCAAGCACAAGGTGTGCAAAAGAAAAAGGAAATTTTCCTTTTTCTTGCATCTGTATCTGTGTCAAGTAACATTCACATTTGTTTTTATTGCATCTGCGTCTGTGCTTGCATTTGCATCCCTAGTATGAACACACTGTAAGACTGCAAAGACCAACTAAGTCAATTGTCATTGAAGTTAGTGGCATCTGCAATGCAGAAATGGTCTATTAATAATTATGATAGTTTTGGGTCAGTGCCTCAATTCATGCCTCTAAATTCTAGTTAACCCTTTAAATCCCAGATTTATTTTTAAATTCTCCCAACTTATTCCCATGCACTCTATGGAACAAGTTTGAGAGAATTTTACTGTTAATCTTTTACAGTTTGCTTGATCAACTCTCAGTTTCTCATTCCTAAATGTTTCATTTTGTACATATGTTACGTTATGAGAAATTGGGTGTTGATAACCGACTGGGACTTAAAGGGTTAATGAATAAATACCACTTTAAGAGTGGAGTGTTGAGGTTTAAATACTTTGGCTTTGACAATATTGTTATAAATTTTAATAGCCTGAAAAGAGCTTTTAATTTTCATTCCAGTGCACTGATACGTGGAATTGAGACTTTGGTGAGATATTTTGATGATGACAAGCTTGTTTCTAGTATACTGAAAAAGTTCACTTCAGCGCTTGCTGAACTGCAAACTTTTTTTAGGGTAAGTCGACTTTTATTTACTAAAAGCTAATTAAACTTTTACAAGCCTTGTGGCCCACAGAGTCAGTGTTTATCTTTGAATTCTGCAGTCTTCTACAGTGTTCTTATTAGTAGCTGGGACCCAGGCGCCAGCCCCTATTAACTTTCGTCAACATACCTGTGTACTAAGGTGGAAGATGCTTTCAGAAATGAAAATACTAGCCGTCAACCAGTTTTGTTTTAATTGTATCTATTATGAAAACAGACTTTTCAAAGAAGCTAAAATATTGTACCGACAGAAACAAACAGCTTTAATTTATTTTTAGATATTTCATGAGAAAGTTTCCCTTCCCCACCACCCCCACACACAATAAGTATATAGCTTCAGACCTCCAGGCTAACAAATCAGTGCCCACCTACTCTTACTAGTATTGTGCCCTTGTTCTTTAAATGTTAATAAAAGCCCTACTTCTTGTGTAGTGTGCATGAACAGTCACCAATCTGCCAACCTGCTTTTTTGCCAGTGTGTAGGTTATTCTTAGTTGAATTCCAGACATACAACCATGAGATCAAAAATGAAAGCCAGTCTTTCTAAAAATAATTTTATATGTTAACCAATCTAATATTCTTGGTGACCTTTTTAATGAGTATCACCAGTAATAGAAACTTACAAAATGGATAAGCTTGTCAGAGCACTGTAGAAGCTTACTGTACGCTTTTCATGTCAATTTTGATTGATTTATATTTAGTTTAACTCTTTCAGTCCCAATCAGTTATCAAAACCCAACTTCTCCTTACATAACATATACAAAATAAGACATTTGGTAATGAGAAAATGAGAATTGATCAAACAAGGCAAACTACAAAGATTAAAAGAGAAATTCTCTTAAACCTGTTCAATAAAAAGTACGGGCTCAAGTTACCAGAATTTAATAATTCAACTGGGACTGAAAGGGTTAATTACAAGTATTATTTTTCTTTTAACTGTAAAAACGGTTCAATTTTTGAACAGATTCTCATGGACCAGGCCCAGAGGTCAATAGCAACTGCACTTCATGGTTTTGTAAAAGAGTAAGGGATTAGATTCAATACTTTTATTCATTAAATTGAAGTATCTGTGGCAAATACTACCATTTCTGTTTCTTATTTAACACTTTGTTTCTGTTTGTGAGCTCATTCTTTATTTATGTGAAATTAGATAGCACTGTTGCCATTATTTACCAATATTTTGGTGACCATCCCTTGGGAGACCCCACCGTTTTGGGGTTAGGTTGCTTATATTCTAGGGGGTAAAGGGACTTCGTTTTGTTTAGAATATTATATATTAAGAAACAATATTTCACCATTTTTTTAACACTGTGTGGGACCATAAAAAGCTTTTAAAAATAAGCAGTAATGATAAATGTATATTTATCCATTTATCTCATGGTTTTAGTCATTGAAAAGACCACAATGTTTCAACTGCAAACTGCAAGTCTATTATCACCGGTGACAGACTTGCAGCTTGCAGTTGAATTATTATCAGTTGGCTTTTCAGCATTTGTATTTGTACTTGTTAAAATGGAAATAAATGAAATAAAATGAAATTTACAACACAGGTTTCTTTTGAGAAATTACAATTTTCAACTTGGTTCTTTTGATAGAAAAATTTTCAATTCATCTTCTGAACCATCGTGGCTACTCTGTTTCTTATCATATCATACTTTTAGTAGTCCATTCTTATTGCACAATTTTCTGTACCATGAAATAGTCGACAACTTCTTATTTTTTATCTCACCCTACAGTATCTTAATAGGCCTTGACTATACTGAATAATATTTTTTCCATACATTATTTATTATCATTAGCTCTATGTTGTAGTTTAAAATGATATTTTAGTTTAAAATGGTTTCAAACTAGGTCAATTCAATTCAAACTAGGTGAAAATGATTTAAACTAGGTTATTTTTCATTTAACTATCTGAAAAAAACTCTTTTTCTTTCTTTTTTTCACTTATCCTTTTTATTCCCCTCCTATACCCTTTTCCTAACCCCTTCCCCACTTCACCACCTTTAACCTACCCCCCATATAACCCAGCTCATACCCTTTTTCTTTTTTTTTCTTTTTTGGTGTCTCATAACCTCTGAATCTCTAGTCCTCTTCCTTATCCACTTAACCACACTAGCTATCGTTACTATCCACACTATAATTCTCAATTTTATCACTTATACAGTACAGTGTAGAAAGAATATACCATGAACCGAGGGTCGCGGGTCGAGGGTCTGAGGGTCAAATGAGGGTC
>JAOBRB020069043.1:0-17604 GCA_027575285.2 Zoanthus pulchellus | reverse complement strand
TCCAAATTTGAAACATCATCCATGGTAATTTCTGTCACCATTCCTTTGTCTTCGAGTTCGGAGAAACTCGTTCCACCTTTTCTATTTTTAAGGCTATCTTGTTTGGCAATCTCTCTTTCTTCCAATCTTAAAACATCATTCATGGTGAATTCTGTCATTATACTCTTGTCTTCGTGATCAGTGGGATTAGTAACAAGATTGCTGTCTTTAGCAACATCATTTTGAACCTTTCCAGTTGAACGACTTTCTTGATAGTCTAGCTTTATCTCTTCCAAATTTAAAACATCATCCATGGTAATTTCTGTCATCATTCCTTTGTTTTCAACTTCGGAGAAACTCGTTCCACCCTTTATATTTTTAAGGCTATCTTGTTTGGCAATCTCTCTTTCTTCCAATCTGAAACCATCATTGATGGTGAATTCTGTCATTATACTCTTGTCTTCGCGATTAGTGGGATTGATAGCAAGATTGCTGCCTCCAGCAACATTATTTTGAAAGTTTGCAGTTGAACGACTTTCTTGATAGTCGAGCTGGATCTCTTCCAAATTGGAAATATCATTCATCGTAATTTCTGTCAATGTACCCTTGTTTTCGCCAATTGCAAAATTTCTTTTTGATTGTTTCGTATCGTAGTTTGCTGCTTCGTTCTTCTGAACGGCTTCTGTCAAATCAAAATACCTGATGTCAGATGAAATAACATCTGTCAAACATTCTTGATCGGATGTAGAGATTCTATCAATTTCACTTCCTGCAAATTCGTTTTGGCTTTGTTTAGAGAGTAGGTCAAGTTTTACATCAATCACACAATCTTCACTTTTTCCTGTTTCTATAATTTTGTCATCCTCTCGTTCGTGTACTACATCGTGTTCATCCTCGTTCTCCAGTTCTTGAACTTTTACCAATACGAGATCTGTTACAGTACCTTGAGAAACTAGCCTTTTATTGTCCGATACTTTCGATTTTTCCAGCAACTGCAAATAGAAAACGATTGGTAAAAACTTGATTTGTTGGTCAGTTAAAAAGTAATCTTTGTACACAATTTTGGACACCGTATAAAGGATAACTGGATTTAAGCAATGATCGAATATTGCAACTTAATAATTTCAAAACTTTTATTGACTTCATTTATAATCTTTGGAAAATTTAAATCCTTCTTGCTTCGCTTTCTGCATTTTTGAATGCACACACTCTCCAGATATCTCTATGTCGCAAATTTAAAATCATCATTGATATTTTCAGCTGGTCTTAGTTGATCACGAAAATAAAATTAGTAAAATTAGTTTCTCAATCACTTTAGTATCAAAAAATGAAGTCACAAGAAGACTTGAACTCACCTTTTCCTGAAGGTCGCTGATCGTTTCCTTTAAGGAAAACTCGCTAGATTGCAGACTTTTAATTTCCTAAAGAACAACAGAGCATACTGTGTTACGTCTAGGCTTGCATTATTCTTAGATAATTTTCATTCGTGTTTTGATTACACATTCTGCAGTATTTTTTGAACTAAAACAAGTTGTTTGGTAAAAACAAATGGTATGTAACAGAATTTTTAACAGAAATCTTAGGTAAGCAATCAGACTAGTAACCGTCTTGGTAAATTTAAAGATATACTAAAAGCCGCACATTTAGCGTAAACATTTACCTTTGTATGCGAATCTAACATATCTCTGGCCTGTTTTAAAAGGCTCTGCTCTCTTACGGTAAATATATTGTTCTGTATGGAAAAATGACAGGTTTTCAGCAATGAATATCAATTTAACTTTAGTAATACTGTGGTTTTAGTAACAAATTAAAACAAAAGCTGATTTTTAAGTTTTTCCATTCCTCATTTATATAACTCAAGAATAGGTAGCACGAACGGGCTAGTAGCTACCACAAAATGTAGTGGGTCTGATTGCTAACAGCAATGGACAACTGTTTCCACATTTATAGTCCTCATCAAATTGACAATATTAGCATACAGGTCAAGGTCCAAAAATTGAATAAAAGTTATGGTAAAACCGTAATACTTGTAGGATATGTTTATAAAGAAACAGATAGCATAACGTGATAATAGCTAACACTTACATAGTTTGATGATTAGCTCAAAGATTGATACTGTAGGTCGGTAGGTAGGTAGATAAATATAGGTTGGCACATAGTTGGGTATATAGGTTGGTAGGTAGGTTCGAAGGTGGGTAGGTAAGAAGGCTGTTTGGTAATTATACCTTTTCATTCTCTAGTTTCTCCAAATATGCCTTGATTTCCTCAGCACTAAACTGGGCAGCAACTTGATTCTCTAGCAGCTTAGAATCCGGTAACGAATAACTGGATTTGAGGGAGAAAGACCCTTCATCATCAGAGCCTACAGCCTATAAAACATTTTATTCAAATTAGAAAAAGTATTTTTTATCTTTTTTAAACAACACATTTGTTACGAAAACTGTCGTTAAATAAAGAAAATAGGCTTCGTATTAAAACAAGGGTTTGATGTAAACGTATTTAAAAACGGTCATATTTCACAATTATCTTACTAGCTAGTTTAGCCTCCTGGTTATTCTAGTAAGCATCACCCTATTTCAAGGCTTTTAGCAAAAATATGTCAAATGTATATTGTAATTGTCTGGGTGAAATAAAAACATTGTTATTGTCATATCTTCATAAAGAAGTACGAAATAGTACGTCCAAGTTGCTGACGCCTATGTAAGTATTGCAGGACTGAATTATATTTTTGAAACTCATTCACTACTACAACTGGGAAGTAATAGTTTGCATTATTGTTATGAATGTATAAACAAAAATGAACAATTTACAACTTAACAACTTAAACTGCTACGTTGCCAGCGTGGTGGTCCCTGATGGTGCAGTGGGTTCGATTCTGGTTCGGGGCATAATAACAATTTTTCGTACGACTGTATTTATTCTTTATTCTATTCCACTGAACAACATACATATGATTAAACTTACATTCTGTTAAAAACAAAGTTCTTTACTTAATACTAAGCAAATTGTCATTGAGGATTAACTTACTGATAGCTGGGACATTTCTTCTAGTTCGAACTCCAACAATTCTCGTTGATCTTGTAAATCTTTCACGTCCTATAAGTGATATAAGTGGATCTGTTCTTCACCATCGAGTATTATGTTTTGTAGATTTGAACAAACAAATTAATAAAATAATTTGCTTAATAATGCCTTCAGACAAGTATCTATTTGTGTGATTTCAAGTTACCTTCAGCACTTTAAAGATGTCAATTGATTAAGTACCAAACATATTTTTTCAAAAATTACATCTCTTCATTGTTTTCTCTTTAGTGTGAGTTACATTACAAACGGTCTAAATCCTAGGGCCATGAAGTGTCACAGATCAGCGTCAATTTTAGCCTTAAAGAAGACGTGCTTGTGCTTTTCAATTGCTCCAGCATCGTAAGAAAAGCACTCAGGTTGTTTCATAGACATAATGGCCTGCACCAGCATAAAATCGAAGGACATGCATTTAAGTAAATAAAAATCCTGACTACCCAGCGCATTCTGAGATACCATAACCCAAAAACCACTTACTCAACCAACAAGCCACAGATTATTGTGTTCTGCTCCTAGCTGTTGTATCCCAACAAAACTAAATTTACCAAAAAGGTATTTGAAAGTAAGTGGAAGACGTCTGTACGCCTTACAGTACCTCTTTCTGTTGATCCAGCTCGTACTTTAAAGCATCTCTGTCCTTCTCAGCAGCTACCAACTAAAAAAACAATGGCATTAACTTTCAATTCTATTTTTTTAAACTTTCTTTTACTACTAAAGTAATAAGGAATTAACGCTCAAAATTATAATTTTCTATCTTATAAACTTCTTACGATGGTGAACAAAACACTTCATTTCAGCTTTTTACACTACTTACACAGAGCTTTTGATAGCATTTGAGGTAGGTGGTGAAAGCGCTGGAGTAGAAAACGAAGAAGCTGATAGTTTTCATTATATCCAATCAGAGTAAGTTACAAACCAAAGTATGTGATAAAAGAGTAATGGAAAAGACGATGGAAGCACTGATGGATTTCATTATATTTGAGTGATCTGAGTAACTTAGAAAAAATGGAAGATGATGAAAGTCGTACTGGAAAAAACGACAGAGACGCTGATGGTTCTCATTTGTATTTATACGATCCGTACAAGTTAGGAACCAAGGTTATAAAAATTGGAAAACAGTGCTGGAGTAAGAAAATGGAGGAGCTGATGATTTTCCTTCAATTTGAGTGATCTGAATAATTTAGGAACCAAGCAAGTTAATGAAGGGTACTGGAGAAGGCGATAGAGCAGCAGAGTTCTCATTATAGTTGCGTGATCTGGATAAGATAGGAACTTAACAAGTTGATGAAAGAATACTGGAGTAGACAAATTAGAAGCTGATGATTTTCATTATTTGCGTGATCTGAGTAAGTTAGCAACCAATGAAAAGGATAAAAGTGGTGCTGGGGCAGACTATGAAAAAAATGATTTGGTTATAAAAGTGTAAATTCTACACCGTAAAAAACAGAATACTTACTGACGTTTCGGACGAAGGACTTTAAACACAGACGCAGCTCAAAATAGCTAACCGCTAGTTATTTTTCTATGAAAAAAATGATGGTTCTTCATGAACTGAGTATGCAAGAAACTAACGTAGACGGCAGACTTGTATTGTGTAGGCTGTTTATCCATAACGTTGGTCACACTTTCAAAAACCAATAAACTTGAGAAGAAAAAGAAGAAACCTAATCTAAAGTTAACTAAATAAATAATAAATCAAGAAAGTCTCACTTTCTGGTATAATGCTTTGTTATCTGCTTGAAGTGCTGCTAGGTCTCCAGATCCCTACCAAAACACGAAACGAATTACATTCATTATCAACACGAAATACTTTTACTTTACTTAATTTGTTTTCTATTTAGTATATATAAGTTTTTAAACTCAGTTTGTTGCCAAAGAATGAAGGGTTATCTCTTAAAACATAATTGATAAATAAAGTGAATGTAAAGTTCAAAATCACGAGTGCAGTAAGTCATTGTTATACAAAATTATACATTTTATCTCTTCCATCGACCATTTAAAACAAATTACCTATCGGATTAAGAATATCGTTATTGATAGTGATGATGATAATCAACAATTAAACCTCGAGGACAAACTGACTGCGAGTCAATGGGATTTTATAACTCGTAGTCAACGAGGCAGTGAGTTCTATTGTCTTTTAGTATAAACCTAGGTGTAGAATCAGACAAAAAACAACGTGCAAATTTAGTTATTGATGAAACCTGTGATTTTGTAGTAAACGGGACTCGTTTCTGTTTTGATCTGCCATCTTTTCTTTACTTGTAGGCTATTACAAAGAGACCTATAGTAGAGTAGCCAATCAGAATCCAGGATGCGTGTCAGACCGTTAGTAAGTTTATACTAATCGTGGTGATGCAGATGGTAGTGAAGGTTTTGGTTATGGTGATAATGATGATCATGGCGGTGATGTTGGTGATAATGATAACACTGATGATTGATATGATGATAATGAAGATGCTAATAATGATACTGAAGGTGAATGTTGAGGTGATGATAATGGTAGTATTGGTGAAGATGCTGAAATATTAAAAACACCTGATTGCTCTGTTCTAGCATTCGCTCAAGCTCGTGTATCCTGGACTGACTGTCAATCAAATCAGACTGCAACTGCTGCTTTTCCTGTAAACCGAGAAAAACAAAATTTGTATCATTGAAATTAATTAAGACCCATACAGATGCGACAAGGCAATAGTTCACTTAAATTAGTCTACACTGTACGATATTTATCGTATTTTGTGTTTATGATGCTTTGCATACAAGACAAGATAATGACAAGACAAGACATTATAAGTTTACAGATAGTAAACTTTACAGAAATATATACACGACTGACCTGCAAATAGTTAAAACTAATGAAGGCAGGCTAGTAGTTTACAATTAATAAAGCATACAAAATATTATTAATAAAATGAAATATAAAAAATAGTAAATAAATAAATGTATAAATGTATGTAAATGCGGTAAATATTACTTTGAAAAAGAGCACTTATTTATAGTTACATAAAATTATTAATTGCTAATGGGAAAATGGCATATACAAAGTGAAGAAAAACAAAAAGCGGAAAATATGTTAGTAGTATACGACGATTGAAGTTCGCATTAATTTTGGTTTTATTTTTGAAAAAACTGCATACACCCGGAGACATCAATATAGAGTTCTTTATCTTCTAATATGCAAAAAAGCTTGTTCATAAAGATTTCTTAAAACGTTTTTTGGACGTTTCTCTGATGTCATACGGGATCGCATTCCATAATCGAACACCTAGTCTTGAGAACAAATTCAACTGTATGTTCAATCTGGAAGGTTTAGAGAAGAGTTTTTTGGAAGTAGAGGATCTTGTAGCATATTGATGAACATCACTGATCTGGGTAAATGGAGTGCATAAATTTTGAGGTGCAACTTTGTTAACAACATCATGCATTTAATTAGAGAGAGATAGTATAAACATAATATTAAGGGAAGGAATCTTAGTCTTCACAAAAAGTAGAATTGAACTTTGTCTATAGTCTTATCAGTCTTAAAGTTCCTTTTTATAAAAGTAAAAGTTTGTCAAAGAGTGATTTTGATGTCTGCCCCCAAATTTCTAGACCATAGTTTAGATAAGGGTTAATAAGAGTCCAATATAAAGTTAGTAGTGTTTCTTTGGAAACGTAGTGTCTGAGTTTAGGTATCAAACCTATCGACTTACTAATTTTAGTACATAATTTATATGATATTTCCAAGATAAATTACTGTCTATCAACAATCAAAGATGTTTCACACAATCTCTACTTTTTGTAATGCAACAAATCTATTTTGAGGGTTATCAAAACCTTGAAGAATATCTGAATTTTTTTTTGATTGGGTCGAAAAATGACGAAATTGGAGTTTTTTATATTCAATGTTAGTTTGTTGGCAATAAACCAGTCACCTAGTTTTTGTAATTCACTGTTCATTGTCGTTTCTAGATACTTTAAGTTCTTGTGTGCATGAAGTAAAGTCGTGTCATCGGTAAAAAGAAAGAAATTAAGGATAATACTATTTACTCGTGACTCTCATCATTACAATCAGTGTCTTTGTTAGGGTAACGGTCATTGTAAAACTAACTTTTTACTCTTATTGTCTCTTATTGCCAAGTTCTCTGTCCCAGCAAAAATCACTGTCACGGTTACAACCACTGTCAATGTCATTACATTGTTTAAGGAGGATAAAATAATTAGTTACTAACACGTTTAACTCCTAATGACAGGGCCGTAGCCAGGCTAAGAGAGGAGGCAGTTACCTCCTCTGATTTTCACTGACATAAGTAATGAAAACTCAGATAATGGAAGACCAGGTTCCTACATTCAAAACCTTACATCATATTTTTCCATTTTGCCTCCTCTGTTTTGGGGGTCTGGTCCATTTTGCCTCCTCTGTTTTGGAGGTCTGGCTACGGCCCTGAATAATCATAAAAATTATCATTCTAACCGTTTCCTCTCTCTCTGCATCAACGGCACTACCAACTGAGGCCTGTAATAGAGCATAGGCTCTTTCAAGTGCCAGCAGTTCCTTTGCCAACTTTCTAATGCGTCTGCTGTCACTATTACTTTCACCAGCCTATAATAGAATTTCCAAAAAGTTGAAATATAACCAAAAGAAACAAGTAAGTACTTTATTCAAGTTTTCGTGATACAAGGCATTTTGACGATTCAATTTGTAGTGAGACATCAATACGCAAAAATATTACATTTACATATTCAAAAAAACGTTAACGATACAACGTACAGTTTTTAACGTTTTATGAAATGCACAGATGAGTATCAAAAGAAAAAACAATCAAAAAGGAAATGATGTATTAATAAAAGTACTTCTCCTTTATGTGCTATGTTTCATCAGCTAGCAATCAATGACGTACAGATTTTTCCTTGGAAAAATACGTACTTTACCATTCCTGTGAGAGTTACCCACTCTTCAATATGCTCTGACAAAGGGTTAGTAGCACTTAATGCTAAAGGCAGTTCAACCTAGAGCTGTTACAAAATACTCGCTCTCATTTAAAATCTTCTGTACACCCCACAAGTTTTGTGAGAGGCTAAAATTTTTAGACATCTGCCTGAAAGAGTTCGCCACTTGTCATTTGCTCTGAAGAAGGCCTGAACCAAGATGATCAAAACAATGAAATGTAAAGCTATTTAATTCATTTTGATACCTAAAACGTCTTAAAGACAAAAAATATAGTATCGTAACTACACAGGAATGCAGTAACGTTAGTAGCTTTACCTGCACTAGAAAATGTTTGGAGGAAGTGCCTTCCAATAAAATAACGTATCATCCTGAAATATCAAATACCACTTTGGATCTAAAATCTACATTAATTAAAATTTTCCCTTTAGACTTAATTTTAAATTCTTTTCTTTAAAAAAGGCTTTCTGAATAAATTAGCGTATTTCAGAAGAAAACGACAGTTTGAAGATTTTTAACATCTAGAATTTTAATGAGCCATTATTTGTAGAAGAAAAATTTGCATACAAAGTGGATAATAAAAGAATGACGGTAAATAGTAAAAGTTTAATTGATTACTTATCAAAGCAATCGCCCAACTGTTTTAATTCTCTGATAATCATGAAATTCATAAAGTTAACATTTTTGTCAAGAAATACGTTTATAATATAGTTTATATGATAACAAGAAAAAAACGAGAAAGAAGTCTAACACTTCTTTAAAAAGTCATCTATTTATGCAAACTAATATATCTGTGAAATATATTTATATAATGAGATTTCAGAAACGTAACCTACATTAATTCTCAAGTGTATTGCTAAAATTATAACTCCAGAAAATGGAAGATAAAGCGAATAGATTAAAAACTGACTCCAGGGAGTGGGTACAATAACTGAACAAAGAAAAATCAAAGTAGTCATTCTTAACCAACTAAGTAACACGATTACAAAAATACAAAATGACAATAAAAGTGTTCCCTAGTCTCCTTTTAAGTTCTTACGTAAAAGCAGATTTGCTTCAGGAAATTCCTGCGTTCTTTTATTGTGTTTATTCAAAGTCTTATTTGTTAAGTACAAAAAGATATGAATACATTTTACACAACTTATTAAAAGAAACTTGACATTTATCTACGGAGCAGTAACAGTAGTGATTTGTATAACAAAAGAACCTTTTCATAGAGTATTAAGTTTTCAATAGAAGCAGGAAATATTAATTGTATTTTACAAAGGTACAGCAGATCTTCGCATTCAGTATCGATATTTTTTAGCAGCCAACCGAAATAGGCATACAGCAGTCTTTAACTCATAACATACGGAGCGCTTAATTAAGTGGGTTTAACCCATAACTCCTAACCCATCATTGTATTTCCAAACTCAAAACAGAAAAATACACGGATCTCAGCTTACAACTACATTGTAAAATGTAACAACTAATTTATATATATAATAAGTCATAAATTTGAATCACATATGTTTAAACTTCGTAAGTAGACTTTAAACTTTTGAACAATAGAAGCTATCCAATTTCTCCTTCATTTCCTCTTTGAAATCGTTTAGCGGAACTACATAATTAATTCACTAGCTTTTTTAATGTAAAGGTTCTTAAATCACTTTTAAGATACAGGGCCCTTATGGTGACCTACCTACCTACCTACCTACCTACCGACGTACCGACCTACCTACCGACGGACGGACGGATCGACCGACCGACCGACCTACCTACCTACCTACCTACCTACCTACCAACATAAATTTTTTTGCTTGACACGGCTGGCATACAAAATCGTCACTGATTAAAAGGTGCACACAATCACGTGCTACTGTAATCGGGAAGGGTTTTCTAACAGTCATAGAACAAATTATTTTCGTTATTTAATGTTAAAAGCTAATCCGGACCACTGTTTCTCATGAACAGCGCTGAGGATCCATCACATCGTGTGGTATTGGAAAGAATAATATCATCAAAAGGCAATGTTACAACGACCAACTAATAATCCATGCAAGAACGCAGTGGGGGCAGAGAATCTTGAAACGTGGGGGGTCTCGCAACCCCAGTCAAATTTTCCAAAGTGCCCTTTGGTCATTTGCAGAGGAAAACCCTTTTTTTAATGTCAGTAAGGTTGAGTGTATCCGTAAATGATTTATGGCAGATAGAGGCATGTCTATTTCCTGGGTAGCTCAATCTTTATGGTTCGCAAAGCCTAAAGATTCTGATATTTTATTGTTACATATACTACTTCAGCAAAAATCTTGGCGTTGAAACGTTGGGGGGCTCAGTCCCCTAAAATTTTAGCTTGTGGGGGCTCCAGGGCCCCCCCCCTCCCCCCTGCCCCCTGCATTAAATCTTATTGCCAAAATAGCATTCCCCAATTTCATCATATATATTAAAACTTTTATGTTTGGAGGTGCCTCGCCTCTTCATCACAGTGAAGCCGTTAGCTAATCGAAAACACTTAAGGTTACCGTTCAGTTTAAGCAGTGTTTTTGGTTAGTAGAGCAAATCTCTGTTAATTCTATAAACCTATATATCACTGAAAAGCTCATTAAATTCTGTAAATCGCTGTTTAGTTTTTATTTAGTAATTTCAAATAAATAAAAAGAACGAAAGCCTTGTTTTTCGACTATTGTGTTCTCTTTCGGAAGTCCCAAGTCCAACATGCTGCGTTTGATGGCATCACTTACAATACTTTCTTATTTGACACTAATTGAAGTCCAAAAATGTGTCGGCGTTTTTTGAAAGGCCGCTTTGTTTTTATTTTACAACCGAAAACCAGAATTAGCGCTTTCGAAAACGAAAGCAGCGGAGTTTTATCGCAATAACTTTAAAAAATTTTTAAATTTTAAAAAATGCTGACACAGTTTTGAACTTCAGTTATTTAGCTGTAAAACTGCCAAATTCAGAGTTAATGGCGAAAAACTCCCCAAGTTGGAACCTCGATTTCCTACATTTGACATAAAAATAGTTTCGAGAAAAATGTTTTTAAAAGTTTTGGCGTTCCCTCAAGCCCACCGCATGATATGTTTATTTTTCTCCGCTCACAAGAACATTGCGCCAATTAAAATCACTTCCAGTCGTAATGTCTCCCACGAAGTGCGAAACTGAAAACAAATCGACAGAGATGATTTTTATAATCCGGCAAAACTGACGCCAAAGGGCACTGTCAAAACAATAGAGCGCGACGAGCCATTTTAATTTCGGTGAAAGGGCCTAAACTGCTCGCAAGATATGGTACCGAGTTAAAGAATTCAGTCTTTCTTACACAAGAAAACCATGTTTCGACTTTGGTTTTAAAGCAAACTTTAGTAGTCTCTTTAAGTTTGGAGAGCCAGTGATGCAAGAATAAAGTGTCATTTCTGCAGAAAGTCATTAGTTGAAGCGCAAAAATTGAAAAAAATACCGTTTTGCGTCGTTTATGGAACGGGAATATCAACGATGTTTGTCCTTGAATTTTTTGATGAAATTTTCATTCCCAGCAAACAAAACAGCTTTCACAACAAAATTCAGACCTAGTACTGAGATATAGTAAGGTTTTTTTTAGCATTTTTTCAGTTTACGGATTGAGCTACAGCCGTTTCTTTGTACCAATCTTGCCCCAACGTGTTTCCGGCCATTTGCACGACCCAAATGCATTCTGGGAAGACCAAAAAATTTTGACAGCATTTCCTGCAGTAATCATTTTTTATATTAAGTGTACAGGCTCCACGGAGATCTGCCAAAATTTTATGCCTGTAGAGGTGAGGCGCCTAAAAAAACTGTAAGTTTTAACAAATGATGAAACTGAAGAATGTTGTTTTGGCAATAATATTTATTATACTTTTTCTGCTAAACTGCCGTTTTTGAAAGCAACAAAGTTAAAGAAAATTTTGACAGCGGAATTCCTGATAATATGTTTGTAGAAAAAGGCGATTGGCTTTACTATATGTGGGCCTACGATTTTAATTACCATGTTCATTCGAACTACTCTGCCGTCAGAATTTATTGCAACATTGACAATCTGGAAATTCCCCTGAGGAAATTCAACATTTACGGTGCAAAGTAAACAGCCAAACCCCAAAAATATATTTTTTGACTTATCAATGAAATTGTTTATGCATCTGATATTCATTTTAAAATCGCTCAAACCTGTATTTTATAATGCGAAAAAATAGGAAGGAAAATTTTACTTGTATGTAACCCACCTGTAATTCAGACATATCACTAACATCAGAGAGTAATGAAAC
Organism: Zoanthus pulchellus; assembly: GCA_027575285.2. Lineage (NCBI taxonomy): Eukaryota > Metazoa > Cnidaria > Anthozoa > Zoantharia > Zoanthidae > Zoanthus > Zoanthus pulchellus. Next base: position 5,358 of record JAOBRB020069043.1, on the reverse strand, counting down.
AGCATCATCATCTGGAGCTGCCAAGTTGTCCTGAGAGTATTGAGAGATAAGTTACAAACAATGCAGAAAAAACTATAATTGTACATGAAGCATTAAATTTATCATAAGGCATTATACTAAGCCAAAGAGAGACAACTTACGGATTTCCTTTGTCTTACAATATTCCTTTGCCATTCCTTTATAAGATTGAGTCTCCTTTCTTTTTCCTTTAGAAATTAAGAAAGGAACTTGTAACATCCATATTGTAACTAAGTAGATAATAAACAAATATTCTTTATTCAATGTCAATTGCGAAGAAAAAGGTTACGCATTCTTCCCCTTTTAATTGCTAAAAGGCTCAGACGAAAGTCGACTTTGCAGAGGAAGTAAAAACCCTACAGCATTACACTTAGCAATGCGATGGAGGGGAGGGACGGGCCACACTAAGCTAGAAAATGGTTATTATATCCTATGTTACTCAGGCTTCCAAATTCGTAACCCATTTAAACTGAAATAGTTTAATTAAAAGATGTCCTGACTGACTTCTATGATTTCAATGTGAGAGGGAATCCTGTTTTAAAAAAACAGTTCAACAATGCCCGTCTTTGGAAGTAGCAATCTGTGTTATATTTTTTTACAGAAAGAGATTAAAATGTAGTGTGTGATATATTTCAGTGAATTTAAATTCTAAATTTTCAGGTCCTATCAAACAAATTTGTTTTATAAACAAGTTGAAATATTTTTTGCTCAATCCAATTTGTACAAAGTATTTTGTAATAAATTTTACAGAGATCACAATCATAGTAAAACTTACCATCAATTTTTGCTTTAGTTCGAGAATTGTTCTGGACTGACCTCTCAACTGACCTCTTAATCGATCTATTTCATCTTTCTGTATCAAAAACAAACTCTTTGAGTTTTGACATATACTGTAACCATTATAACCCTTTAAACCAAGAATTTAAATAAATACAAAACAAGTGTTTCCTGAGACAAATGAGTCTGTGAGAGTTAAAGTTCAATACTTTGTATGAAATATGGGTTGTTGAGGTTACAGATATAATAGTTGGCTTGATTACATTTACGGTTAATTGTAATAAATATTGAGTGTTTCCTTAAAACGGCTTTCTGAAGAGAGCAGAATAATCTTTCAAAATTTCCTTCATTAATGATAGCTAGTTAAAATGAATTTGTAAAAGTTTTTGATCCTTGTTTTATCAATGACTGTTTAACAGAGTAGTAAAACAATAGAAATAATACAGTAAAAATAGATTTACATATCACAAAATCGTACAGATTGAAATCGAGAAAGAAATATGTGAGTTCTTAGGGTAGCAATGTGGATGCTAAACAGAGATAAAAAGTATCATTTTTGTTCAACATTACCTCCAGTTGATTTAGCCTTGGGGTCTTTTGCTTTCCAGATTTAACATCTAAATTCCCTGTAACTTTTGTTTTTGCCTTTCTTTTCTAAACACCAGTAAATTCAAATACAATCAATTACAGCAAATTAAACAAATTCTTGTAAAAATAATAATTAATGCATTCTATTATATGGCTTGAAAATGCCTCACAATCTGATTGGTTGCTGATGCATAATAACAGTTCAAGATTTTCTTGTAATGACCAGTCGTATTTTTTGGCTATACGAACGCAACCAGAAATAAAAAATTACTTCCGATTGTGATAAAAATCGTAAAAAAGCCATAAAATAAATCTTAAAAAACATATAATAAATAAATTATTAATTTTAACAAATAATAGTTGTAATTTTGTTCCAATCTTTAGTGGCTTCGTTTGAAGATGAAATAGATTGTTATTTATCGTGGCTGTTAGTTAATAAGTTAACTATTTTTTCTTTTGTCTCATGATAAGCCACTTTGATACTGTTCGCGAAATTTCAACTTCACTTCTTTCCATAGCGGCTTGTGTCCTGTTTCGCCGACGAAACAAAACACAAGCCGCTATGGAAAGAAGTAAAGTTTGTTGACAGATAAAAACACTGGTACACAAGGAAAGTGAAAGAAGCAATTCACATAAGACTAAACACCAACAACATCAACAGGGGCAACGGAGAAGATATTCTGAAAGCATGGATACCGACAATTAGAAAATACCAGAGCCAGCGATGCACGAAAAAAATAGCGGACGTCCGAAGAAAACGTATAGAAACGAAAACAACAGCCGGATCGAAATTAGCCAATCACAAAAAAACTACCGCCATACATAATGCTGTACCAACCAGTCAACTCCATCGCCTGAAGAATACTAGCAGTAGCAGTCGAAAACGTCGCGATAAATATTAAAGTGACTTATCGTGAGACAAAAGAAAAATAGTTCATTTATTATGACTCTTTTAGTGCGTGAAACTGGAAATGAAGAACTACTTCCGATTACGACAAAAATCGTAAAAAAGCTATATAATAAATGGCTTAACCTTGACTGTTCGGTCATTACAAGGAAATCCCAAATCGTGGACACCACGGAACGATAATAATTTTAAATAATAATTGCTTCTGTGCTTAAACACGATAACTGCTATATCCATGCTGTAGTTAATTTTTGGTCTCAGTTAATTTTTTTCTAACTACTTAATTTTTTTCCTTGGAACTAGTAAGTTTTTTTAAAACTAGGTTATATTTGTATCAACTGTCTGAATAAAAAAAATCTTTTTTTTCTCCTATACTTTACTTTTTTTATTCCCATCGTATACCTTATTCCTACTCCCACTCCACTTCACTATCTTTCACTTACCCCATATAACCCCACTCTAATCTTTTTTCTTTTTCTTTTTTGGTACTCACGAGGATTTGAACTGTCAACCTCTGGATCTCTAGTCTTCTTCCTAATCCATTTGACCACACAAGCAATCGTTGCAATCCACCCTATAATTCTCAACCTTATAACTTATAGGTCCCAGTCTCACCACTATAATGACTATAACTTAATCAAAATATACTAGTTGGAAAATATTACCTAGTTAGAAAACAAAATTAACTGAGACAAAAAATTAATAGCAAAATCCATAAAAGATAGAATTGAGGTTTTATTTCCTCCTTTTTCTTAATCATGAAGCATATAGAAACATTTTTGACTAAAAACTAAACAATGCATGGAGTCTGAATATACAAAACAATTTTAAACGTTTTAAACAAAAATAAACACACAAACTATTCTTACATGATTTCTTAGATGAATGGTTATATTGTTATTCTGCACTCCTGATTGCATGCAGGGCAATAAAGTTTCTTCAATCTTGTGAATATGTATTGAACTCTCCTTTCAGAGAAGGTGACAGGTGTTTTTTGGTCACGTTCTCTTTCTCTTCTCTACCATAGTCTGCGGAGAAACGTACAGGAAATGCTGTCTGGTTGTTTCTGTTAGAAGTCCAAATATTTTAAGAACGTGCCATAAATGTTTTCAGTGGATTAATTCATTTTGTCAAAGGCCTTCCCTAAATCTGTGTAGCTGATGTGCAAATACCTTTTCCATTCTGTGTACTATTCAATGATGTTGCACAAAGTGAAGATCCGGTCTATACACTCAAAATCTTGCTTGTTTGTTTTCAGTTGATGGTCTACTGCTACAGAGATCTGCTTGATGGTGAGCTTGCCTATGATCTTAAATGGGACAATCAGAAAATTATTCCTCTCTACAATTGCAATAATTTGCACAGAAGCATCATTATGGCAATACCCTCTGCCCAGGTATTGTTTCCTCTCACACTTTCAAGTTGTTGTCTCCCATGCTGACGCAATAATGGATGAAGAACTGGTGCTGAGATGAAGGCCTCTACGTTAAGGTTGTCCTGCGCCAGAGCACTTTTTTAATTCTTTAGGGATCTAAAGCTGCCATAACTTTCCTTTCATATGTCAGTATAAAGTGTGAAGGAATTGTACTTCCAATGAACAAATGTTAAAGTTTGTAGACCAGTAGATACTTTGTATTCCATTCTTTAGGACGACGGTGCTTATTGTCATCTCCTCAACTGTAGGTTGGCTCTATACCACAGGTCCCATCCCTTGTGCCTCTGTCTCACATTCTATGACAGTTAAGGCTGTCCCTTATCAATTACAATCTCAACAATTTTCATATAAACCTGGACTTTGAGTTTGAATATAAATTACATGCATTACAGCTTAAACATGCTTAAATCACACTTCTATTGAAAATCGTTGGAGCTTTGATTTTTACATTAAGTGATTTATTCAGTTAATTGTCATTAAATACACTTACAGCATTCATAATTATTAATAACGATAATTAATAATATTGCCTGGATTAAGATAAAGTCTTCATATATAAAATAACAAAGAACATAAAGATATTGAAGTTATAAATGTAAAGTTATAACTTCAAGACTATGAGTTCCTTCAGGAGTAAACCAGAAGGCAGAAAGTGTTAATGGACTGTTATACAAAAGTTAAACGCACTTTCCTTAAAGGAACAAAAAAGTAAAACTTAAGTTCCAAAGTCATATTCTTACCGAGATATACAAATAAAATGACAAAAAAGTTTTCAATAACCTTTTAACTTTCGCAGGCTACACTTTATCCAATACATATTTCAAACTTTTAACAACTTACCAGATTGTTAACTTCATCCAAAAGAGTTTTGTTTCTTAATTCTAACTTTTTGACATTTTGTGACAAGTCCGATATTCTCTTATCTTCTTTACGAGTTTTGTTACGAGCTTCCAATTCAAGATTTTCAAGTTCTGAAAGCTGTTGATAAAAAATATTAAATGTTAGCCTCACCCTAAAACTTTACTTTACTTGGTTTTAAGTGTAAACTAATTAATACATACTACGTGCTTTCAATGGCAGAAAAAATATAACTTTAAGGTTACATAACACGTATTATGTTCACTTTTTCAATGAAATGAAATTGAATTATTTCAGTACTTTAACATGGCGAAAACGTTTTCAAAAATGTTGAAAACTCGAAAGGATATTAAGGAGAATTGTTTGTTTTGTTTACATAGTAGATTTGAGATATTATTTAATTCCTTATCTACACGTTAACTAGATTCTATTCTGCAACAATGAGAAGTATGACTAAAATTATATTATTCTTCTTGTGCCGAAGATCATTTCACATCTGTGTTTTGGAAAGGAAACTATTCGCTATTTAAACATATGTCACCAGACAAATCTTTGATCAAAGATTCTAAATGGAACACAAATCCATACTGTTTCGGTGGGAAAAGAAAAAGAAAATCTAAGTTTTGTGCACTGCAATCGTACGTTGATAACTCGAAACTGTTGCTATTCTTTCAAGTTAAAGATTCTTTTTATGTGCCTGACAAACGACTTACTCCGCGAAATCGATTCCGGGAATGAAGTTGTTCTAGTGTTGCTAGACCTATCAGCAGCTTTC
>JAOBRB020068938.1:0-14630 GCA_027575285.2 Zoanthus pulchellus | reverse complement strand
TGACCCTACCTAACATGTAAACACAACCACGAAAAACAACAGAGGAGGGTCACCCTTCTGGTAGGGTGACCCTCCTAGGAGGGTGACCCTATGTCCATGTAAACAGGCCCTAAGAAAGTCATTTCCGTGTGTCCGCATGTGTTCGCCGAATGGCGGTTTTTCCCTCATGTTCTTTGATGCGTTGATGTAAGTGACGGGTGGTGTAGCCGACATAACCAGACTCATACTGGTCACATTTAAACTGATAAACAACTTTTTGTCTGCTAATGAGGGTAGATTTTGGTTCAGCGTCATTTAGTTTCTGGGTGGTGAACACGGGGGAAAATGTATGCTAACCCTCGATGATAGCTCCGTTGTTTGGCACCTGACTGTGTTTGCTGGTCGCTGATTTTTAAAAGGCATCACTATGCGTGTGACTTGCGGTTTCTCACTCGTTCTAGGTTCTGTCTGAATATCGTTTAAGAATTTATTTGTAATAGATTTACTAAGGTTTCCAGGGAACTTAAGTTCGATAAATAACTTTTCGAATTTTTTGCATTCTTGAGTAAAAGCATTCATAGAGGAGGAGAAGCGATGTGCTCTGTAAAGCATAGTTCGTAGCAGACTTGAGACGTGTAGTAAGAAACTTGTTAGTTGTCAATGTTCCATTGAGTTTTTACAGTTATGCCAGAACGTTGATTTAACTCTAACATTCGCCAAAGTTACTGAATCCAAAGCAACAAGATGGAAAAAGTCATCAAAAGTTTTAGAACTGAAAAAAATGTTAATTTACGTACCTGATATAAATTATAAGTAGTTCCATGACAGCTGCATCCATTGCTTCGTCGCAGATCACCGATATCGCAACAGAATCCTCTTGGCATTTTGTAGGGCCTGACGTTCAATTTCTGTGATTGTTTCGACAAATTCTTTACATATTTTTATCTGTCCTGTGCGTTTCGCCAATGCCCAGACCTTTCATTTCGTGAACATCACACATCCAAACGAAGTCTGTGAAAGGGCTAGAATGTTTTGCGATGCCGTAGCTTGTTCTGTACATTATTTTCAGTTTTTCATAAGCATCGGCATTGAATGCGCGTGACGCCCTCGCCATCGGTGTTGTTTCAGGCGGCGCTTGTTTCGCAGCTGATATGGCCATTACATTCTTATGCACTTGACTGCTGTTGTGCTTTTTCACACTTTCGATTCGCCCAGAACTACATCTCTTCAAAACAATTATGATCTTTAATCGGGGAAAACTTTTCACAGATGGAACAATACATCAGTCTGGTCTCGTTGTCAAATCGAAGCCACTGCTTGAACTCTTTGTTTGATTGATTTGATTGTTGAAAACAAAGAGCCGGCCTTTTGGAAGAATCATATTCCCTTCTTGCTTGCAATTTCTCTTCGTCAGTTTTCCTGTTTCGTTGCTGCGGTTTTTCAACGTTTTTGAAGCACTTCCACATTTTCTAACGAAAACAACTCAGACGACGCAAGAAAATCTACGATTGTGAAAGTTTTGGCGACAAGGTGCGGAACACGAATTAGTGATTCAAAAACAAAGAAGTGTAAAATGTTTTATTTGTGCTTTTGCTTTATAATTATTCACGTTTAACCCGTTCTAGAAACAGCTGAAAAACTCAAGCATACAAAAATTACTTTTTTTTTCATTTTAACGAGATTACAAAATAACACAACGTCGACAGTTGCTCCAGTCAGTGTAAGGTCAAAAGGTTAATCCGAATTGAAATTTGTTTCATACTTGATAACATTTGTTTGAAATTAGTTTTTGTGTGCTAATATTCGTTAACATTATTAAAGATAAAGACATCTTTTATCCAGGGTTCGTACGGGTCCGGGAAAAACTGGAAAGTCCTGGAAACTCAAAATTTCAAAATAAAGTCCTGGAAAACTATCTTTTTCTTGTTCAGTAAAATAATTTTTTCTTGAACATTTATCACTCCCATTGTCACGATTGTTGTGGACGAGCTTCACAAAAATCTCGTATGGTCTGCAAAGTTTTCCTGTGCATACCCGCGCACTTACTTGAAGACTGGGCCTAGCAACCCCTGTTGTTTGACTTGCCACCCCGCCATTTTCTCTGCCATGTGCTCAAAATATTTTTGTTTGACACAGGCTCTTTTATCCATAAATAAGTTTTTGTTTAATTTTAAAGTTGAGTGAGAGGAATGCCAGGCAAATGTACTTTTAATGACAATTGGACGTCAAATGCATCCTACGAAGATTGGGAGATAAGAGATCCAAGTTCCAAACTAAAAGTACGTTGTCGCTTCTGTCATAAGTCTTTTGACTATTTAAACATGGGAGAGCAGCACTCAGAAGTCAGATGAATGGCAAAAAGCATAAAGAGTTGGCATCGCTAATAGTAGAAGGCTTAACTCCCATTACGCAGTTCATCTCTGCTTCGAATATGTTTTCAAAAGTGATTTCATCTAGCTCATCAGTTCATTTAAGTTCAACGTCCGGCGGCATTTTAGCAGCACCCAAATCGTCTGATCCCGTTAACCCTTTCAGTCCCAATTAATTATCAGCACCCTTCTTCTCCTTACACAACATATACAAAATGAAACATTTAGTAATGAGAAAATGAGATTTGATCAAACAAAGCAATTAACTAATAAAGATTAAAAGCAAAATTCTCTCAGAGTTGTTCAATGAAGTATAAGCTGAATTTGGGAGAATTTAACAGTATAACTGGGACTGAAAGCGTTAAAGAAACTTTGGTTTCATCTTATTTCACCAAAGAGGACACACTTATAGCCCATATACGCTGGACTCTGCATATTGTGGAAAAACACCATTCATTTCACTGAAACGAAGAGTAGAGAAGGTTTTTCAATATATGTTTCGTAACAGTGCAAGGGCTGTCAAGGTTTTGTGTGGTGAGAAAAAGTGTAGTTACATTGCTTATTTTTGACTGGCCCCCTATTTTGCTAAGGTATTGAAAGAGAAAGTTAAGAAGGAAGATTCGTTTGTGCTACTGTTCGATGAAAGTTTGAAGTTCATTACAATAAACAAACAGTTAGACATTTTTGTTCGTTTTTCGGATGACAACAAAGTTGTGTCCCGGTACCTGACATCACAATTTCTTGGATATGCTACACCAGAGGACCTTCTAGACTTTAACAAGGCAACAAAAACATTGGACTTGCGAAAGTTGCTTCAGTTTTGTAGAAATCTTTGTTATTTCATTGTGGGCTATTACTTTGTTCACTTTTTTGAGGACAGAAGGGGAAGGGGGGGAAGAGTTGAAAAGTTAATAGGGGTGGATTTTATTTTTTGTTTGTGTATGGACTTCAATTGCATTATTCAACTATTCTCACTTAAATTTTAGTTGACGAAATTTTGTCCTCCATAGATAAAAAATGTATGCAGGAATATTTTAATCCTTTTAAAGCCTTTGATACATTAAATCAAATACTTATAAACAAGCTTAAACTATATGGATTTTAACCCTATCTAGCCTGGAAGGGGGGGGGGCTATCACCCTCATAGGTATATTTTTATGAATAACTTTGAAATGCATTGCAGTACAAAGTTGAAATTAGATGACCTTTCAAAAAATCTTATTGGGAATTTTTTAATATATGTTTCATTGTGATGCACATGATACTGTTGCCGTGGTTACCACAACTTCAAGGCCACTTGTTGCATTTTCAATTTTTTTTTGTTTTTAGAAGCTTTTAAACCATGCAATGACAATTTTTGAAATGCATTCTCATAAAAAACAATATCCAAAGCTTGTTTTTCAAGATTTGCAGCAAAAATGATAATCACTGGTCAAAATATTGCATTTTAAAATAAAGTAAATAATAAAAAATAATTTTAAAATAAAAATAGAAATTTAAAAAAATTAAAAATTATAAAGAGTCTCTGTTAAAAATTTACTCAAAAATGCCGCGCTTAAAAGTATTGATGTCATTACAACATTGAAGATCTTTTCACAGCTTATTCCATTTTTTGATTCCCTGATCTAGTAGCTCTGTCACAAACGGCAGAACGTTTGACAAGATATTTACATAGATAATTGGGAACTAATTTATTCGCGCATTTAAAAGCTAAAACTAGATCATTAAATAATAATTGTTCCGAAGTACTAAGTCATTTTAAAGATTTAAGACCCTCTGATATATAATGAAATTTCTGGGAGCCTATTTTGTCTGCGAAGTTCTGCACTAGCTGCAGCTTGTTTATATTTCATTTTATAGTATTAATTTTTTCCCACACTGAGGAGCAGCAAAACAATTTAGTAAATACAAAGCTATTTATAAGTAGTATAAGTGTTTTGTTATCTAAAAGATGCTTAATCCTATTTATCCGGATTCATGCAGCCAGAAGCTGTTTTACTAATATGTACATTGTAAGTAAGTCCTTGAACAATAAATACACGAAGATTTTTAGCCACTGGGACTGGTGAAATAGTTTTATCTAGCAATGACAATTAAATAGAAGGACAGTTTCTTAGTAAGCTGTGGTAGCCCAATAACTTTCTTATCAGGATTTGTAAGTAGAGAGCTTGACGCGCAACACTTACTGATATTTGTAAGATCGGTATATACTGCCGTAATAGCGCTTTGAGAATCAGACACTGGAAACTTAAAATACAACTGGCGGTCATCAATATATGCACTAACTTGACTATGTCTAATTACATTAATTAAATCGTTGATAAAAACAGTAAAAAGAACTGGACTTAAAATTGATCCCTGGGGTACCCCGTGTTTCAGTTCTAAAAATTCTGGAACAGAGGCTTCATGTCGTACACTTTGATATCTATCTGATAAATAGCTATTGAACCAGGAAATTGCTGAGGGCTTAAGGCCCAGTCTAAATAATTTATCTAACAATAACTCGTGATTCAGGCTGTCAAATACCTTTGAAATATCTAACAGTACAAGTAGTGACACAGAGTTCATCAGTTACTTGTATTTGAGCTGTTTCTGTTGAGTGCTGCTTCCTGTTGCCACTTTGATGTACTGATAAGTCCGGGGAATTCCACTCATCAAAATGGATGCAACTCTACAGAATGTTATTATCGCTTACAATATGCCTCCACAATGGCACAATGTTTTAAAACTTTCTTTAAGGCAGAACTTTTTAAACACCTCGACCAAAACTTCTTCAGTCAAAGCTGTGTACAAAACGAGATTAACACCAGTCAGTCTTACTTGGAATTCCCCGGACTTATTGTATCATTTGAATTTACTCTTTCCTAATACTGGTCGGTTGGGTCAGCAAAATAAGTTCACCATTCAGATTAAATAAAAATAAGAATATTTTACCTTCGATCTCGGACACTCCACATAGATCGTCTGAGATGCTGAGTTTTAGTAGCTTGTTAGGAGGAGCAAAACAGCTGCTTTCTCTGTATATAATAACAGTTCACTTAGTTTTGATTTATAACATGATCAATTTCAATGTATATTTCTCGCGGATTGTCCAGGCCTTGATTGCGCTGGACCTGAAAAATGTTTATATTCGAAAGACATGATTTTCTGTTCAAGATGGTGTTGCGATGGAAAACGTACTTTGTTTATGAATTGCAGGGTATGTCGAGGCTATTGGCTGTTGAAAATAGTTATTTGTGTAAAGGAATTAAATTAAATCACTTTTTTTAAAAGGAACCACGAACTTCTTGATTACTTTGCATAGAAATCTGTTATTTTCTTCATTTCCCAACGTTGAACACATTTCAATACTCAAACATTCACTTGGTCCCAATCCCACTTGTTTACTTTGAATGAGTGACACCTGTTCATCTCGCCTGTTGTATCTGATCGACCGTTTTACAAGTAATATCCAGCACAAAATTTGCAAAATAGTAATTATCTATTCATAGCTTGACAAGCAGTCGAATGGTGGAAGTGAATTGACTTTGTAAAAAAAAAAATTTTCTTTATTATCTTGGGAAGAATCAAACAAAAAATCAAACAAATGCTGCTGAAAGGGAAGTTGCAACCCCCTCAACACCTCCCCTGGATCCGCCTCTGCTTGTTAACAACGTCTGTAATGTATTGCAGCTTTCCTGTAATGTGTTGTTTAATAGATGTTTGGTTAGTTTCAGAATGAACTCTTACAAAGTCGCAAATATTTTAATTCCTCTTATTCATATGCGTCGTTATCGTTTGTATATTCGTTTACTTTTCTTACTGTCTTTTTTCTATTCCTTTAGTAAAATCGTACACGATCAGTAAATCTTGGCAAGAACAAATGTATATGTATGTATGAAAACTCTGCAGTCTCTGCAAACCAATTTGCAGCTGCTATTTTTTGGGCAAGGTGTATCCTTTCGTTTGATAAGATATGATTTCCCATCTCTTAATGAAACATTTCAACATACTTCTTCCAATGTTTCGACATTTTCTAGTGACATAGCAAGACTTCGCCGATGGCTATTAATGACATTACCTAACAGATTCATAATGTTACTTTTCGTTACTATATAACTCTCTGGAAACATTTGTCCCTAACGAACCGCAAAAGATTAACCCGCTTGTTATGTTTCCTTTCTAACTAGTCTCTTGAACGTGCGATGGAAGACCTCTACAAACATATTGATGTTTTACTTAGCCCTAAACAGTAGCAGTATGCTCATTCCCCCTTCTTCGCAACTCATTCTTTTTTTATAATAGTCTTTAAGTGCTTTTCTTTTTTCTACCCCATCCAAACTAACAAGCAATGCATTTAGACAGTCCTGGAATACAGCTTCACTTGCTAGCTCCAAGACTGTTCTTAGCATTTTGTATATTTCGGCATGAAGGATGATGCCCCCCCCCCCTTTTTTGCAACTGAACGTGCCAAGTTCAAAAAAATTTTGTTGGTGAATGGCACTTTATAATAACCACCCAGGGGTTGTAAATCTGAGGAGCCATATCACTTTCAAGAAAGGTTGCTTTGATGCCAGCATTTCGTCCCAGCTTTGTGAAGAAAATTGTCATTGTTGTGAAGTCCTCTAAGTTACCTAGACACCACCCAGCCGAAAAAACTTGCCTGAACTCATTCAGAACTAACAATGTCTTTAGAGAAAGGCATAGGCATTGGTACCAGGGTTGGTATAGCAACACGCTCCCTTCTCACCAAATTGCTGAAACATATGACGCTGGAGAGGAAACTGTATGACAATGAAAGCATTGGTTGCCAAGTCGTAGCCATATGTAGCGGGCTTGCCCTGCAGCTTGTAGAATAAGACTGGGTTATATTATCCCACTGTTCCATTCCTCAATCAATGAAAGCAAGCTCTCCTGTTCTTTGGAATGCCTTTGAAAAATTTTTTGACCATAGGCCGCTTCAATACTGACTACGTCTTTCCTGTTGACCAGGTGGTGACAAAGGAGTTTACTAGCGACACTTTCTTGTATTTTATCCAGGATATTTTCAGTTGATACACTGGATATTATTTTTGCTGCTATTTTTTGCTGCTTGATTTTTCAGTGCTGGTTTTCATTGGTGTGACCATAGTGCGTGTGGCATATTTCGATAGAGACCGATTTGTCTTTTCTAATGGTGGCCGTCATTGTTGCCGTGCAATGTTGTTTTTATTTGCTGGAGCCTGTGAAAATGAAGGTAATATATGTGTCATGTTAAAAACCTCCCTCTTCCCCAATTAAGAATCCCAACTGGTAGGAGGCAAACCAGTTTGCTTTTAACAAAGCGTCGTAAGTATGTCTCTGGAATCACCGAGGACAAATTCATTTAGTGCTGAGAGTTGGGGAATCAAACCCGAGTCTTCTGCATTCAAAGCCCTAGCACGAACCACTGCGCCACCCTTCATGCTCTACAGAGCTGTAGTAACTACAGTGCTGCTGAAAAATGGCAAAACAACATTACTACCCAGCATAACTGGACAAATATCTGTTTTAATTTGGAATATGATGTTAAAGTTCCGCTGTAGATGGGACCTTAGTTCCACAGTGCCATGGCACTTGTAACACACTGCAGACACGAGCAGTTGTCAACAGACCTCAGTGCAGCTAAGTAAAGCTACACCTTGTGTGGACTTAACTTTGTGCTCTTAGCGCCTCCTGTGTTGCCTCAGATTTGATCTATTTGGACATGGACAGTCACACTCGTGGCATAGGGACTCTTGCTTGCTTGTTCCCCTTTTTGAGGGAAGCTAGAAGTCATCATGTGAGTTCTACTAAAGTCAAGATTGGTAGCCCTGTGTGGTTTTTAGGGCTTTTATTCTTTACTTGATTGCAGATCTGGTTGTATAATGTTGAACAGCTCGGTCTCTTGTTTGTTTTTGCTAAATATTGTTTGTCGTACATTAACCATAGGGCAGAATAGTATTGTTATTGTTACTGTTACAAAGCATCTGCTTTGTCTTTGTCTTCCCTAAGTGTCCTAGTTTGTGACCAATCTTGACAATCGTCCTTTGTAATTCTTCGGGAAGCACTGTCTTCTGTTCTTGGAACACTAGTCCTACGGCAATTGAAAGTTACTGCCTTACCTGGTTGTATGGTTGAATGTCCTTGTCTCTTGAATTTCTCTCAATCACCTCTTGCTTTTCTTTCTGCTAATTTCTGTGCTGTCTGATCCTTTAAGGTCTCTTCTTTAATGTTCGTTAACACAATTGCATGTTCTGCATTTGTGGTCCACTGGATGATTTTTTCTGTACTGTCATTCCCAGTCTCTGGGAGGGGATGTCTGGAGAGGTAATCTAGCGGGTCTTGCTCATCCCTTCCTGCTTTATAGATAATCTCGAAGACCATATCCTGCTTCTCCATCACCCACTTGATGGCATTTTCACAGTTGCTTTGTTGAACTTGGGTGGTAGGGAGTTGTGTGCTATCACGATTCTGAATCTCGGTGCGCCTAGCAGGTAGATTTTCAGCCTGTCTTTGGCCCACGTGATGGCCAGTGCATCTTTCTCTATCTAGCTGTATCTTTTTCCTGTATTCATCATCGTGCGACTGATGAAGTGTACAGGTTAGATTCCTTTGTCCCTGGTGATAGCTTGCTTCTGTGCGGAGTATGATGGGGTGCTTAGGATCGAAGTATGCCATGGTTGTCTGGCTTAAAATGCTCTCCTTTATCTTCTGAAATACTTTCTCCCCTTCTTGTTCCCAGTCGAACTTGTCAATTCATAGAGTAGTGCAGCTATGGTTGCGTAGTTACTGATGAAATTGTGTAAGTATCCTGCCATCCCGAGAAATCTACGAACCACCTCTTTGTCTGTTGGTGTTTGTCATTTCATCACCGCTCTCACTTGTCTGGTGCTGGTCTGAGTCCTTTGTTGGAAAAAATCAGGGTGTCTGAAGAATTCAATTTCTTTTTTCTCAAATTCACCCTTTTAACTGTTAAAGGTTATCCCGTAGTCCTTTGCTCTCAGGAGGATTGTTTTCAGTCTCTCTGAATGCTCTGCTTCATCTATATCCTCAAATCAGGATGTCGTCGCGCTGGTTCATACAATTAGGGATGTTCCCTAATACCTTGTACATTGCCTTGTCAAAGATCTCTGGCAAATACTTAGCACCTTCTAGGACTGTAGTTTCCCCACGGTGTGCTAAATGATGCTATTTTCCTGGTCTCTTCATCAAGTGTTAGCTGGTGGTATCCTTGCTTTAAATCTAGTTTTGAGAATACCTTGCAATCTTGGAGTTTGGAGATGAAAACCTCCACTACTGGCGCTTGAACGCAGCGGCTTATCTACATTGATAGGTTTGGTATTCGGATATCTATGCTTGCTCTGATCATTTGTGGTTCTACTTCTCCTTTTCTGTGTCCGATTACTTTGGTTTGGGCTGATCAACCAATGGTGAGCACCAAGTGATGGGTTCTCCATCTGGTACAGGTTCAAATAATCCTTTCTTCACACCATGGTCTAGCCATTTCTTTAGTGGCTGCTGTAAATAGTAAACAACGTTCCTGGGTTTTTCTTCAATTGGGATTGCTTTTGAATCCATTTCTAATTTGACTTCATTCGGTTCGCCTGTTTGCTTATTTTGAAAACAACCGATGCCAAGAAAGACTTATGGGAATTGCTCAATTATATTTTGGCTCTTCAGTGTTGGTTTCATGGTTTTAAATCTCAGGCCATTGGGTTCTCTAATCTGCCCATTTGGGTCAATCTTCAATATACCTAGCTCAAACAACGTTTTCTTGCATAAAAGTGGTGTTGAATCCATCCTCCCCTGAATCACTATGAAGTGTGTCTCCACTCCACGGTTGTAATTTCTTACGATTACTCGAAATTCACCTTTGACTTGGAGGTTTGTCTTTATGGTCTTGAGGGTTTCTTGGCAAGGTTGGAGGTTATTAATATTTTTCGATTGATGAGAGAGTGCTCTGAACTGGTACTCATCCATTAGATTAACACTCACTGCACTGTCAGGTTTCACATGACGGTCTACTTCTCCGAGTCTCACCATCAATGTCTCCTTTGATTCACAGTTTGTAACTTTTCTTACATGCTGCAATAACTGCTTTGAAGATAACTCCCGATATTCACTGTCTGATTCACTACTCGATAACTCCTGTTCAGGCTCCAGCTCATGGGTAACTTTTTACATCCGTTTAGATCTTCTTAGTTTCTGTTCGATTTCAACTCTGACTTGTAACACACAGCAAAATGGTTGTATTTGGTGCACTTAAGACATTGGTTTCCGTATGCTTGGCAGTCTTTTCCTGGCTTCTGGAGTCCAGTCTTCCCACAGTAATCTAATTTATGCCCATTTTTGGCCTCTTTTCTTCTCACTTCTCTCCTTCTCTCTTGTGATGGGGTCTTTCTTGATTTAAATCTTCTTGGCGAGTGAATCTTAGCAACTTTAAACTCTTCCTTCATATCCTTTACTTGTTTACTGATTTCCTCTTTTTGGCTAGCATTTTCTGTAAATTGATGTAAATCCCACCTTTTCTCACTTGCACTCTTTACCACTTCTTCGTCTCTGATATTTTGGATAAGGTGTTCTAGAATTCTCTCATCTTCTTGATCGCCGAACTCGCACTCTCTGACCTGGTATCTCATTCTAGCAACGTAGCTCAATTGTTTCTGTTGGCTCCATTTTTGGCTTGTTAAATGTGTAACGAGCATGGTGTTTATTTTTCTTGCGTAAAAAATGGTTATTTTCTTAAAGTCATTGTCATTTGCAATCGGCGATGATTCTTTTAAGTTTTTAGCCAGTTTCTTGATTTCTGGTCCTCCGTAAATTTTTAGTGCACTGACTTTGTCTCTAATCTTCTTAATCTCAAAATATTCGGTTTCTTCCTGAAAATCCTCCAGCCACTCTTTCCACGCTCTACCGATCTCTAACTGGTTCTAGGGAACGCAGAAAGGTTGAATTCTCCATGCGTTCGCGCTTGTAATTACTCTAATTTCGTGGGGTTGTGCTTCGTGTTGATTGTTCTCGTCCCTATTACTTTTTCGATGTTTTCTTCACTTTTCTCGCTAACTTTTCTAATTATTTCTTTACCTTTTCCTCCAGTTCCTGTCTACTTTTTTTCTTAATTTTTAAAGGTATTTTGGCCTTTTTCTCGCTGAAATTCACTGTATTTTTATCCTCGTCGCCACTGTAACAACTGAAGTCAACACTGAGGCCGACATATTGGATGCGAATCTTCAATTTTATTGGTCAGTGGTAACATAGTAACATTACAGATGTCACAGTTCAAAAATACTACAACATGAACTTTCTTTAGGGTAGTCCTTTATTGGAGTTAAGCATGCTCAGCTACTATTTTAGTCCGTGCATACCCCACACCGTGAGGATCAAGATACTGAGTTCTTAAAAACGTGGTTTCAGCGATCAGTTAAAAAAATTTCATTAAATACATCAGTGTATTTCCTTACATAGCGTTACTGACATAAAAAACTATAAGATTTTCACTTTGCAGGGTCGATTATAAGAAGTAATGTGTGCATAATTTTTAAGTATCGTAAAATCTTTGGATATTCGCACACTCGGGCTGCTCAAACTGGTCACAAGAACGATCTTTTTAAAAATGAACGAAGTTGAGTTATAACGTTTGAATACTCAAAACAACTTTGTTTACAGTAGCGATTTTGTCAAAATGATTTAGTTAACACTTACAGTCAAAACCCAGAAGAACAAATTTGCTTGAGAAATACATGTAAAGTACAGCTTTTTTCGGTCTGGCTATCCTCACCGTAATAAAAAGAATATTGTAGCTTTTACTTCGTTAGAAAATTAGTTGATACATCTTACGAGTAGGGGTCTTTTCACTTTAAACTTAAAATTATAAAACGTACCAAATAGAATAAGATAAAAAATAAGGATATTAATCCTTGAATATTATTTTTAAAGTAGTTTTGTGGATAAAATCTTTTATATTTTAAGTTTTAACAATGACATGTCTTAACATTGATTTTACCTTTCATTTCATTTTTGTCGAATATGACTATGAACCAGTTTATTAGTCATTTTGTAAGTTTAGGTCTAGTTCAGATGTCGAACCTCACATGTGCTAAATATAATGCAAATAAGGTAGAATAATAGAATTTGTTCATTTACATTAGATTAAGCATATGCAAAGTTTGACGTCTGAGCTAGCCCTTAGTAGCATAGTCAGGCAATCATTATTGATTTTGTAATGTTCAAGAGCAGGTATCCACTTTTCAGATTATTCTTTTGCAAAAAAAGTTGTTGACTGATAATTATATAGAAAATTTGTTTTTAAAAACATGGAATTAGCTCTCTGAAAGATTTTGCAAATGAACTTAATTTCACTGAATTTTTATAACTGCTGTTTTAGAATAGAGCTAACCCAATACTTTATGGAGGTTTTGCTATGTAAAAATATTGCTAGTTTTTAGAGATATGTTTTGGAGACTTTATTACATAAGGTTGTATTGGTTAAATCTTTTGTAAATGTGGTGGCTCCTAAAGGAACCTTTGTATTAGTAGCACAGCAGCCACCTTAGGAAGTTCTCTTTTGCTGCTCCTCTAAAATATGCTGGACAAGGGTCGTCTTTGATCTTTTCCCCACTTTCTTTTCAAGGAGATTTTTGAGTGCTTTTGAAAGCTCAGCAGTAGTCATACATTTCAGCGTTGCCTCATTTAGCCCTTCAAATGATGATAAATTAGGTGTTGATGGAGGAAGCGGAGGGACAGTTAGCTCCAAAGCCTTATTTTTGAAGTCAGCAGTTAGCTCTAAAGCCTTACTTCCATTCAGAACTCTGTACTTCTTTTTGTGTAGTGAGAGGAACCCTTTTGCAGCTTTGCAGTTTTTCCAGACGCTTTTCAACAGTGACGAGTCCTTGCACGTGTCCCATTTGTTGATCTTGTGGTAGAAGTATTTTCTAAATTCATCTTTCTTTTTTTCAGTTATTGTAGTAAATATGACAACAGCAGCAAATTACCATTGACATCAGAATCTTTACATCTTTCTCATAAGTCGAACGCCCACTAATGTGACCTGCAAAATAACTGCCCTAAAATCTAACACTGATCATGTAAAGTTACTACACAATTGTTTTCTCATTGTTAACCGAAGAAAACTGACTGTTATTATGACGCAATGCACACTTAAACAATATACACCTTCCGAAAATAATGAATATTATGCTTGCCTCTGATAAATCATGATGTTTTGCAAAACCTTGTGCAATAATGAATTATTAATAGCAAATACATTTAAAAAGACTTTCAAAATTTATGATAAAAAAAGTCACTCAAAACATTAAATGAGATATACTGTTGAGGAGCTGCTTTATAACATGGTAAAATATTCCAAGATAGGAATGACAACATCTCATTAGGAAATTTTTTGAATTGTATGTTTCAGTAAACTTTGTTGTAATTGCATTTATCATTACCTTGGCCAGTGAATTTCTTTATTCCACCGTGTGATCTCAGCAGGTCTCCAAGATGATACACCATAATGTGTATGTATGGTGTAATTATACACTTGAATGCGTATCCAGGGACTGAGTTGCTGTTTTGTTTGATAAGGGTCTTCCCCCACTGTAAAACCTGTCAATTGTAATCTTAATAGTAACACAGTATTGCATTATTGAGCATTTCTTGATTATACCTTTAAAGATGAAGAAGCATTTAATTGCAAGTCCTAGTGATAAATCATAGTTTGGCATTAATTTTTTAACAACATCACTAAGAAACAGTTAGTTAAATAACATTGTGCAAAAAAAAACAAGTGACTTTTTCAAAATTTTAACTTAAGAAATCGTAGTTTTGCCTCAACGTTTTTAACAATATCTCGCAACTTGAAAAAGTTTTGAAATACAAGATTTTGTTTTGGAAGGGAAATGGTTTTAACAATCCAAGGAATAAAATAACACTTTGCCCTCAAATTCTTTGAAGTCAGTCATCATCAGTTGGATCTTGGATGGACAGCATAGTATACAATATTTAAAAATCCTGTTAAAAGTTATAAAGCATTTTCAAATATTTAAAATTATTAATTTTAAGTAAGTTTTTAGATTTAATTAGTTTTAAAATTAGTTAATATGTAACAATAAGGTAAATATAAAAAACATCTAGAATTTATATATTCTAAATAGTAATAGTCCTTTTTCGAATTCCCTGCTCCCCCTTGGTAAA
The DNA here is from genome assembly GCA_027575285.2 of Zoanthus pulchellus. Lineage (NCBI taxonomy): Eukaryota > Metazoa > Cnidaria > Anthozoa > Zoantharia > Zoanthidae > Zoanthus > Zoanthus pulchellus. Next base: position 111 of record JAOBRB020068938.1, on the reverse strand, counting down.
CCACTGGATCCCCGTATGGCAGACGCCGATTGTTACATGAGATCGAGGCTAATCCTGCTGAAATTGTAAACATTGCTGTACATGTAAGTAAGTGTACATGTTCTTTTTAAA
>JAOBRB020068828.1:0-14635 GCA_027575285.2 Zoanthus pulchellus | reverse complement strand
TAGTAGTAGTTTGTGCGCAATGATGGAACTTCAAATCCCTCGCAGTTCACATGTCTTGATTGCCGTCTTCGTTGTAGCTGAAGGTTTTCTTTATCTATTTCAACTGGCCCATTATTAATCTTATATATACTATAGCATGGCGAGTCTCTGGCTTTGTCATCTTTGTTCAAGAGGTTTCGTAGTCTTCAAGGCATTGATCAACTTACCATGTTACAGCTTACTACTAAAACGTGAACTTTTTCAATTATTTTTGTTTTCACATGAAATAATTAAATCTATAAATCCATGTTCATCAACTTCGACAAAGCATGAAACTACAACAACATTTTGAAATGTGATCAGTGATCAACTAAAGAAAAATGTTACAGTAACTAACAAGATATTTATTTATGATCATAATTGATGCAGATGTCATTTAAGAGATGAAAAAAATTTCATTTTGTCTTTATGTCACATATTGAATAAAATTAATTTTAATTGTTAAAGATAGAAATATTTTGAGTTCCCTTATAAACCAGAACTTCTATAAAAGGTATCTAGAATGGCATTTAGTTAAGTTTTTTGTGATGCTGCAAACTCTGCATAATCAATGTAACCATCTTTGTCCTTATCATCTTCTTCCAGAATCTGATCAATCATACTTGCAATTTCATCATCAGAATAAGATTTCTGTTCCCCACTCTTTGCATTTTCGTCATCATGGTAGTGAGTGAGTGCATTTGCAAGTTCAATGCCATCTAGTTTGTTGTTATTATCAGAGTCATGAAGCTTGAAATAATGAAACTGTAGATCCTCGTCATTTAGATTTTCATCCTTTATATCAATTTCATCTTTTAGGTGTTCCTTGATATGACTGTTTAGGAAAATGAAATAATACACATAGCATGTCATGTTATGATTTGGTATTGGTCATGAAATTAACAGTAACAATGCAATGTTATTTCTGTGATGAGGAGGGAGGGGTGGTCAAGGGGTAGGAATTTGATATTATGCCAGTGACTGAGTCCCTCTAAAAAATGTGAAAATCCAACTTCTTGAGACATGTATATTGGATAAACAATTTTCGTCAATTTGCCCTCCCTTAGTCCATTGTCTGAGGCAGGTGAACAAAATTAAACCTTGCACACCCTACTGTAGGTAATATACCTTTTTCTGGGAAAGGCAGTTGTGCCAAATCCTGACTCCTTGCCCACACATCCCCCCTTTGGCATAACATTGATAGGAGTGTTATATATTGCTTTAAACTCAAAGGTGAGTTTAGCCCATTGATCTGAGCTGTTGAGCGATTAAATATTAGTCTCTGGCTATGAAGAATAAGCAACCACTTCCTTTGTAATTGATGTTACAGTATAACATAAAGTATTTATTATCTATTTATTATTATAACCTATTGACAGAAACACACAAGTCTTCACCAAAACAACAGTAATTAATATGTACATACACATTTCAAAATGAAGTGCAGGCCACCTAGGATAGCCTTAGCAGCAAATTGAAACAAGCAACCTTTACAAGTGAAACAATACACTAGGTCAGAAGAAAATGATAAAACAAAAAGCACACAAGGCAATTATAATTGAGTAAAGTTTAAAAAATATGGTATTAATAAAAGCACTATGAAGATACAACTAATATAGTCCCTATATCACTTTTTTTAAATCTTAAAATGAAAACAATTGTCATCTATGATCTCTGAATTTAAATAATTGAAGAAAAATTCTGAATAAAAGTATGCTTTTAAATCAAATGAAGTTAGGAATTCAAAATTTGCCTGAGCTTAGGTAACTGCATGGTACCTGCAATGTAGCAGTAGGTAGATGTCCGTTGCTGCCATTTGTGTGTTCCAAGGAAAAATGTGACAAAGTACTTAAAACTGAATTTCTGTTTTTGACCAGTTTTTAAACCATAAACGAAGAAAATTTTGTATAGACAGTATTAGTATTGAACCAGAAGCTGCCCAAGGACCTTCTTTTATGTCCCTATACAAGGCTTCATAATGGAATTAAAGCTTACTAGTCAAAACAAGAGCTGCCCCCAAACTATCTTATATACATCAGGGGAAAAAATAGCTTGTTGCCACTTGCAAAATGCGACTGATACAATCGTTTTGTGAGTAGAAACACATCGTCGGTTGCCATTTTGGCACCTTTGAGTCATCCGGACGCCATTTTGGTGGCTGCTAGCGATCATCATTTCTGAAAGCTTTTTTACTTCATATTAATGATATTAACCGACAGCTTTCACATTATATTATGGCCCCTGATTTATGGCTTTGTCCCCTAATTCTTGCAAGTCTAGGGGCCAAGCGGCTTGTGGGGAAATTTTCTTATTTTTCCCCCTGTACATTCTTGTATAGTGTAACAGGAACCATGAAAAATAGTTAAATTTTTTAAAACAATTTCAAATGCATTACTGAAGGATACTATATTTCAACTAGACTTTAAAAATTAAGTGTTAAAAGGATATTTAATCTGTCAATAACATATACTTGAAATTATTTAACAATTAGTTGCTGAAGGCGACGTGAATATTGTCAAATAGTAATTACAATATTCACAGAGCCTGAGGTGACTAAACATTGTTTTAGTATAATTGCTAAGGTGATTATTCGAGAAAATAGAACGACATTTTAAAAATTTCCAACTCAGAAATAGCAACAAACCTGGCCAACTTTTTGTAAACTGACCACTGTCATTGCTATAATCATCGCACGGTGATTATAGCCACAAAAAATAAACTTCTCAGAGTGCCTTTAGTTATTCCTATAATCACTGCTAGGTACTATACTAAAATGTAATAAAAGAAAGGAATAACTAGCCGAAAGAAATTGTTGTTTTAACTTAATTTTAAAAGAGGATTTAGGTATGGTTTCTTGAAATATAAAATAAATGCCATTCTGAACAAGTATTTTGAGAAAACGTCTCACATATCAATTAACCTTTTTTTTAAAGTGCATGGTGGACCAAAGAAAAAAAATTCAGAATTCATGTATGATATCAAAACCACTGAAAATTTTTTAACTTCTATCAGCCTGGAGGTTCTTAAACCATGTGCTTCACTTTCACTTCAAAAAAAATATATGTTATCTGAAGCAATAGTTTTAACCAAGGTAAGAATTATTTGAAAACAAGTTACCTATTTGTTATAATGTGAAAGGACTTGGATGAAGGAACGCAGCGAAAGGGGGAACAAACCCACTTTTCACAAAGCCATACGAACTCAAAATACTTACTCTTTATCTCGTACATGCTTAGTATCATGCAATGGATTGTGAGCGTTCGGATGTTGTTGTTGATCATCGCCAAATGCACAAACCACAAACAAAATCAACACAACCGTGCCAAAGATGGCAGACTTTCCACGTGCAAACATTTATGCTTTTTTTCTTGACTTTCCAGTACGCGAATTAAAGCCAATTTATCAAGTGTTTGGAGAATCTGAGCAATATTATGATTTAAAATGAGAGAGGTAAAAAAAACCTATAAATTTAACGCAATGTTTTTCAAAAAAATAGCAAACTTTACAAGGAGACAAAAGGACTTTGTAGCCACGCGATTATATGGTCTAAAGATGTGTTGGAACTTGATTGGTTGATAATTTTTTGATATCTGAGTTAGTTACTTTCAATTTTGAGTTCATTTTATCGCCAGCAAATGAGTATATTTGTAAACAAACTACGAACTGAAAGTAACTAACCCTTTTAATAAGCAAGCTGAGTTTACTGCATTGCAAGACCCTTGAGTGTAAGAACTTTGTTAAGTATCTTGGAGTCCTGATTGATTTGCGTCTTTCATGGAAAAGTCTTAGAGTTAGTAGCCTAGGACGGTTGGCATAATATCGAAACTGAGACACTTCCTCGATACGTACTCAAGCTTAATGCCAAGTGCTCTCTTCCCTAAATTTTGGTGGAGAGTAAGTTTGAGAGAAGTATTTCAGTGTGAAGAATTTGGAGGATGACCGCCAAACCGTCCCTCCAGACCATGCGAAGGTCCAACTTGGTTACGGGACGGTTTGGCGATTTTCTATCAAATATTAACTCCAAAATTAATTTTTAAAGATCATTACAATTCACCCAAATTCAAATTTCCCTCAAAAAACTATCTTTAAAATACCTATCTCCTCCCACAAATTTCATCCGAAAAACCTGAAAAGGTTTACGAACCTTCCTTTTTATTCAATCTGTGAAGCAATGATCGCATTGGTCGATTTTCAAAATAAAATCATAAAAAATGTTACTAAAAGTAGCGAAAAAACGCTCATAGGGTAGAGAGTCCCCTTAAAAATATATAAATCTTTGCTTCACCCCTTGCTTTCTTATCGGCGTAAGCATCTGGGAACAAGCAAACAAAGTCACTATTGATATATAGTTCTTATCCTCCAAAAACGTGCATTAAGAAATATTTTTTAAAAAGTCATATGAGAGTGCAATACCCCTTTTTACGGAAAACAATATTTTATTTTACCTGTTACGCTTCTCTATTACCATTCCTTAGCACAACTTATGTTTGATGTATCTACTAACAAAGCCCCACATAATATAAGAAACATGTTTGTTGAGATTAAAGATCTAGAAGCTCTCCCTTACAATACTCGAAGTAATAACGCTGGTAACTTTTTTTGTAAGTTCTCTAGACTTGAAATTACAAAAACGATTTTTCTCCCGCACAGGCGTCAAATTGTGGAATAACTAAAATATACTTCAACGATTAAAAAACCTTTCAAAAGCCAGTTTTAAAAAGGAATTTCAGCTGATTCTCCTATATAATTTAACAAAGAATGGATATCATGTTGAAATTTCCAGGCTCTCTCCAGATGTAATTTCAATATCAAAAACATAATAATTGTAAAGTAGTGTCGCGGATGTGCATTTTGCTAGAAATGTTGTCAGTTGCTCGGACAGATTTATCTCAAGAATTATAATACCTACAAAAATAAATTTAATATTTTCAAAGCACTGGGTTAGTTTTAAATCAATTTATTAAATCAGAATATACAGAAACTTGGTAGATACTCGATTCATCCCGGTGCTTACTTGCTGACACAAAATGGCGGGTTGGAAGGGTGACATTCTTGGGCCACAAACAATTCTATTTTTATTTTTAATTTAAAACTTTTAAAGAACAAAATCATTATCTTTTATTTTCAATTTACTTTTAAAGGGAAAATGAGTTGGCTTTTTATTTAATTCAAGCACAATTTAATTTCGTTTTAAAATCAATTCGCACCTAAAAAATAAAAATAAAAATAAAAATTATAATTTATATTGAACAAATAATCACAAAAAGAGAAGAATTTAATGGGTGGACCTGCTGGGCCAACATACTGGTGTTTCTTATCGAATAAAACATGCAAGTGACAATGAGATCCACATCAACTTCACTGCGACTTGAATGACACCACTACCCGACGGGGACGGGGTAGGGCTTTCTAGCCGTAGTTCTTTCGGATACCGGTTTAGTAAGCTGATCACCACTCCGTTTGACCATCCAAAACCAATTTGAGTGTCATACTCACCCCCACCCCCTGGGGCACCACTGTGGAATACATTTAGCTTTTCAAACATTTTGGAGGTGTTTTTCCAAGCTAAATAATTGTTAGTGACCCATTTTTGTGACAGTTTCAAAGCTTCGCTTTGTATCTCGGGATCTTCAGACTGTGCCAGTCCAACAATAAGAAGGTGCTGTAAAGGAGGCCAGGCGTTTGGCAGATCCCACTGTTGGCCTGAATTCTCTAATGAGGTTGGGACTCCATGCACCAACGAATTCAAGAACGTTCAGTTTTTTGAGTTTTGTTACAATCTTCCGCTCTCGAGTTGCATTTCCTAGATGAACTCCAGCCCAAAGAGGAACTACACTTGACAAAAAGAAATTTAAGGTGTGCAGTTTATACCGCAGATCATAATCAAGCCAGAGGCCTCTTATTTCGTCCCACAGTACAGCTTCAATGGCCACTCGTCTTGCATTCGCTGCATTTCTATAATAAACAGCTTTTGCAGAATTGTTAGTAATGTCAAAAAGACTTTCCAGAATTTTTTCGTTTTTGTAGAGGATGCTGTTCAAATCCACGGGAATAAATTCGTTCGTTCGAGTTGTTCGAAAGCTTCTCTCAATCCCAGATAAACAGATATTAAACCAACGGGAACTAAAATCCCAGCCGGACTCTGCAGCGGAGGCAAGATTTTGGTAGAGAGCTGCTTTTTTGATTGGCGAAAGTCCCTTGGCAGTTTCCGTGTCTTCGTAGTAAGACTCTGGTCTCGGTTGGTTCATTTTCGCTTCGTAAATACTCAAGTTATATTCTCGGCTATCCTTGACAACAGTGACAGAACGTTGCGTTACCCAAAAAGAATACTCCATTTCCAAAGCATCTAAGATTTTTTTCACAAAATCTAAGTCATTTGTAGCATTTAAATATCGCTCAACAATCGGAATAAGAAAAGGAGGTTGGCTGCGGTTGGTGTAGTAAATTCTACCGCCATTTGGTACAAACCCAAACTCCCTAACCATCTGGACAAAATTTTTAATCATTCCTTTTACCGTGTTTGTCATTCCACAGACAAGCAATCCATCGACAATCCAATAGGAATCCCAGTAATAAAATTCGCGGAACCTTCCTCCTGGAACAATAAAAGGTTTTTCCACTATTATTAGAGAAGAGCGGTTGATTCCTTTACGTGCTTCACTGTTGATATCGCGTCCTAATTTCTTCCATAATTTGTTAAGTTCTGAGGCAAACCGTTTGAATTCAATGTCTTTGATATACTTAAGAAATTCCGGATGTTCTTTCCAGTCGGGAGGATCCCATACGTTGAGATCATTAACAGCTGCCAGAAAATTATCCTGAACAAATTTCACAAGTTTGTTCCTGGTCGCGTTTTTTCCAATGGCTTCAAAGTTTTTTTGTACCTGAGAAGGGGCAAACTTCATTCTCATGTCGACAAACGTTTTTGAATCGTTAAAAACTCTGGCCATCTGAACAGCATGAAGGATGTCTCCCTGGCAGAAAATCTGGTTGCTGCATGCCCAACGAGGAATAATCTGAGCTCCCACTCTATAATATTCAAGTATGAATAGAACAAAAAAATAAATGACGTCTTTCGACTTGAATGCAGCCATCTTGGATTCTAGCTAGCGAGATTAGCTGTGTTTTCATTAGTTTTAAAATTCCTGCGGAGAAGTCAATATCAATCTCAATTTTGTTTTTGACATCTATAACTCTCAAAATGTCAATCAAGTTTTTGTATCAATTTCCACTTGACTTTTAAACTTAGAGCTGGTCAGGGATTAACAAGGATAGTGGGAGAAAGATTGGAAAACGTCAAAATATAAAGTCATTTTATCGGCTGTACCGTAGCATAATAAAAAGGCCTCACTCGAATTATAAGCGCCTATATGCTAGTCAAAAATAACATTCAACATTTAATCAAATAATATAGATTGATTGATAGATAGATAGTTTATTTTAAAAACATCTTTGGCAGCCAAAAGGCTGAATAACAGATGATTTTACAAATCTATAATATCACTCTATTTAAAATTTTAAAATAGGTAAAATAAAAACTTTTAGATTAATATCTAAGAGAATACACTAAACAGAAATCTCAATAATTGCGAAATTTATCCTCGGTATATAATAAAAGTATACTGATAAAGTTTTTTGCGAAGTTTTATTAAATATCTATATAATATAAATATAACTGAAAATTTTTTGTATATACTTATACCCTTAATTGTTGCTGCATTATACATATAATGAAACTTAGCTTGCACCTAATTGTACGGTGGCCCACAAGTGTACTTGTCTTACAAAATGGTATTAAAAACTTGCGCTTGTTTCTTAGAGATATAGGACAACTATTGAGTGCTAGCAGCAGGGGATAAACTAAAGTTTGTGACTATTATCTTGAGTAATATTGTTAAATAAATGCTCTGTAAGATCGTTCCTTCGTGTGTGGAGCTTGGATATTAGCTTGATTTCGTAAGAGCCTCTGTCAGCTCTGTATAATAACTTAGGTCCGGATAAATAATTCTTAGGGCGCGTCTTTGAAGTTTCTCTATAGCTCGTCAGATAAATATGCTGGTAGACCGTTGTGAAAAACTTGGCAGGCGTATTCCGTCACAGGACGAATGCAAGTGACAAAAGCTGAAAAGGTCAACTTGGGTTATGTTTGTGCGCTTGAGTTGTCTTAAAAAGTAAAGCCTAGACGCTACTTCATGAACTACTTCCAAAATATGTGTGTTCCATTTAAGATCGTCTAATATAGTATTAGAGCAAGTAGTTTACTGCATGGTTAACAACCTTGATACTCTTATTATCACTAACAACAGGTGGAAATACGCGATTTCGAGACTTTGAAAGGCTTATTTGCAATTCTTTACACTTAGATTCATTTAGTTGAAAGGGATCTGCCTGAGTTTCCTGAAGTAACTTATCAACAGCAGCTTGAATATAATAACTAGTGTTATTTTTATGGACTGTTTCAGTGATTGTGGTATCATACATATATTTCCAGAGGTCGAAGCCGTCAATATGCAGATTATTGATCATGACCACGAATAGCCAGGGACCTAGTTTGGTCCCCTGGGGCACGCCAGCTGGAACACTTCCCCACTCCTATAGTAGCAGTCTTGAGCTAACTTCACTCTTTGTTCCCTATTCTTCAGAAAATCGGCAATCCGCTGGAAGGTCGAAACAGGCAAATCGTATTCCTTTAATTTTTTAAGAAGAATCCAGTGGTGTATTAAATCGAAGGCTTTTTTGAAATCAACGCGAACGATCGAACTATTTTCATCTGTGTTGTGGTACCACGAATGGAGCATACTTATGAGAGCGTATACGGTACAAGCTTTAGGAACTGTCCCAAACTGATTACAGTCAATTTTTTTTAAAACAGCAGGCTTAACATACTCCTCGACTACGTAATCTTGAGCCACCTTTGACAAAATTGGGGTGAGATAAATTGGCTTAAGATGTTCAGTGACGTCAAGTACAGGAGTTTTGTGGGAATAGGGTTAATATCCGCTCTTTTCCAGGATTTTGGGAGACGGCGTTCTTGAAAGGAAGAATTCAAGATGTTTGCAATCACAGCAGCAAGTAATGACGCATTGTCTTTCAGAAGTCAGGCTGGGATACCGTCCGGTCCTGAGGACTTATTTGGGTTTAGTTTTATTAGTTAGTTTATTAAGAACTGAAAACTTCGTGACAGTATTGGTTAAAGATTCTGAGAACTGAGCGACGACATACGTGGGCAGATCGGATGTTAATGGTGTAAATTCCCTCATTGGAGACAAAAATTCACTATTAATAAAATGAGACAATGGCTGAAAGTCTTAGATACCCTATCGCAGCCAAAGGCAATACCCTATTCCAGCTCCCTTTGGGGCGGCACATATCCCTATACCACATGTGGAAGAACACATCTCCCCCCCACCCCCACCCCTTCCTTCCCCTCTTTAACCCAAAACTGTTCTTCAGCTTGTGAATCCTTATTTACCCAAGGTAATCCATGTGTCTGTTTTCAAAGTGTCTTAATTGGACCCTGGAATTTCTGGAAAGTATTCATTCAACTCGAGCTCTCTGGTCAGGACCGAGGGCAAAATTTGAAACGATGTCGCTGGTCCATGGTATTACTGAAACCAACAATACATTAATTTCAATTTTGAACTCTACTTTAATATTAAAATAACAAGAGTAAGAATATGAAAATCACGCCGACGTTGGCCGGCCGGGGATCATGTCCTACACCACTTCCGGTTTAACTTGTGAATTGACATGCGCACTGTAGACAGTCCAAGTTACGTGGCAAGATGGCTGCTGAGGAGAGTGGTGAAGTCTCAGAAAGTTCGTTGCAGAATTTAACTATCTGTGAACAAAATAACGTTTCATTTAGCGATGGAAAAGACAAAGAGTTAATAACAGTAAATGAATCGCCCTACAAATTCGGATTTGGCGTTACAGAGTTTTACAAATTATGTCTGAAATATTATCACAAAGGTAAAATTTGTTTTTTTATGGTTATTGACTGACTTCCTGCGAAAGCTCATAGTTGAGTTCAGTGTGTGTACTAGAATTTCGCTTCACGAGATAATTTTTAAGACGAGTTAGAAATTTAGGATTTAACTTCGTATGTACAGTATAATTTATGATTATTTTATAATTAAATCCTGATATTTTAAATGTTGTCTATTTAAAAAAATTGCAGTACTTATTCATATACAGCATGTGTTTCAAATCACCATCATCAGTTGTTTGTAAATAAACTAAATCTTATCTTACTATAAACTCTGCTGAAACTGTGGTAATAAGATGCAATGATTCAGTTTCAAATTTCCGTTGCAGTCAAAATCAATGGATACAGTACTGCACTGTAACTTGCTAATTAGTGACAATATTATAAAATTTGTAGTAACTAGAGAATACCTCTCAATTATTGTTCTTGATATAACTATGCATTTATCTTTAACACTAAACTTCACAGTACCTGGGCATTCTTTGTAATTTATTCCTGCACATTCCTCGTTCTTAAAAAACATATGCACAGTAAAATCAAGAACAATAGTGAACAGGTATTCTGAAGTTGCTCCATCTTTAAAGGATGACAGATGAACAGGAATACATTTCAGACAGTTGCAAGATATATTGTTCAGAAGTTAAGCAGTACTGTAACTGGTGAATACCCTGCCACGACCATGCCACTATTGTTCATGATTTAACCACACAAGTCATTTGTTTTTAAAGAACGGCATATGCATAAGAATATCCTGCAGGGTATCCTGCAGTTAAGGTCACTCTCTATCCTATGGGCAGTTTTTTGCTACTTTTAGTGACATTTTTGATTAAAAATTGAAAAAAAACAAGAATCGCTTTACAGATTGAGTAAAAAGGAAGCCTCGTAAATATTTTCAGATTTTTCGGATTAGATTTGTGGGAGGGGATAGTTGTTTTAAATGTAGTTTTTTTAAGGTAAATTTTAATTTAGGTGAATTTTAGTGAAGTTTAAAAATTAAGTTTGGAGTAAAATATTTGATAGAAAATCGCCAAACCGTCCTCTAACCAAGTTGGTCCTTTGCATGGTCTGGAGGGACGGTTTAGCAGTCATCCCCCAAATTCTTCCCACTCAAGTACTTCTCTCAACTTACTGACTTTCCACTAAAATTAAGGGTTTAGAGAGTTGCCTTAAGTGGAAGTTAATAATGACCAGTGATAGAAATAATTATACTGAATAATGACCAATGATGAAAAAAATCTGCAAAAACTACATAATAACAAAATTTTATATTCACAACTACTTTAACATGTTGTTTGAGTGAGGGTTTCATTGAAATAATGTAAATGGCTTCTTTGATTTTTAAGTTCAGTTTAGTTGAAGCTGCAGTGGTAACTGGGAGAACTATTTTTACAGAGTAGCTGCTTTGCTGCAGAGAACTACAGTATAAGCAAATTTTGAAAGAGATTGAAAAGATTAGACATTAATTCTCCTAGTTTTAACATTGAGGCAGGTCTAAGAAATCAGAGCTGGACCACCAGTCAATGAATCACTGACAATGATGATCACTTAAAGACTATATTGATAATGATGATCTCAAAAATAATAATATGAAGTTACTACCATTAACCCTTTCACTCCTAGGAAGTTTTTCGATTTTGAACAATTTTTTTGTATCAAAACAATCAATTAGCTTTCTCTATTCCATATAAGGCATTGCCATGAAAACATCCCACCTTGTATAGTCCCCAGGGATTATGTTTTCAGTTTATGAGGCAATAGCATTGTTCAAGTGTCTTGTCGTTGCTGTAGTCTCCTTTAAAAGTGGATTTTTGCTAATTTTCATGCTTTTTTTGCCTCTCTTCTTTATTGGATAGCATCATGAAGCTTGAAGGTAGCATTTGAGCTTACTTGCTGAAAGAAACCGGCGAGGTGTTACACTTTTTAGTGATTTTTACGGCATATTTCCACTCGTTGGGTTCCCCAGGCACCAAAAGAAGTTGGCTTTGAAGCTCGAAGAGAGGCAAATTCACTGAGCTGCCAGTGCATTTTTTAGAAGTTTTGACGATTGAGTAACACCTCATTCATAAGATTTTGGCAGAATTTTGTGAAGGCTCTTCACTTAGTAAAAAATGATTTTTGAAGAAAATGTTGTCTGTCTTTGCCAAAACTTTTGTGCTTCCCAGAGTGCATTGTGGTCATGCAAATGGCGGGAAACATGTTGGGGCAAGATTGGCACAAAAGAACAGGTGTAGCTTGATCCATGAACTAAGAAAATCTCAGTACTATGTCTAAATTTCATTGTGAAAGCTTCTTTGTTTGCTGGCAATGAAAGTTTCATCAAAAAATTCCAGGCAAAACATTGTTGATTTGCCTTTTCAAAATGACATTCTACAGAAATGACAGTCTATTTTTACATCACTGGCTTTCAAAACTTAAAGAAACTACTAGAGTTTGCATTAAAACCAAATTTGAAACTTAGTTTTCTTGTTTAAGAAAGTGAATTTATTAACTTAGTACTACTAAGTTAAAATATTCTACGGGCACTTTGGGAGCAAAAGGGTCAAACTTGGCACATTGTAAAGTTTTTAGGACAGTTGTGCTAGTTTTGTCCACGTGTCTTTTAAATTAATAGATTAATCTAACTTAACTTTAAACATTAAGTACTGTTTATAATTACAGTATAATCATTAGTTCTCAAAACCTCCTAACTACAGTTGGAAAAGTACTGTATACCAGCCCCCAGTTGTTCAAAGGCCAATTAGGGCTAACCCAGGAATAGACTTTTAACTCATGATTTTGTTTTCAACTTTACAGAGACGGATTTGAGCTATAAATAGGGGATTAACTAGTTGTTTCCTATTAAAATTGCAGCAGAGTTTAATACCATAAGAACTGTAATTTTTTTTTTTAAGACAAGCAATAGCTGCTGTAATTTTTGCTCAACCCAGGGTTTAATTTAACCCATTTTTGTTCAGTCCTCTCCACATGTATAGGCCATTCATTGATTTGTTTCGGAATTGTTTTCACAGCCATAATCATTCTTCATTGCAGAAAAGAAAATTATTAGAATAAGTTATGATGACAAGTTGCAGTTGACAGCTTACTGGAAACAAGCTTGCTCTGGGCCATTTGATCTCTCAAAAGGTCCTGAAGTTGGTTATTTTGACGTCATTGGTAATGATAGACAGTAAGTGACAATTTGTGTAGCATTCGTGGCAATGTTTACCAATTTGTATCTCATATTATTGTGATTGAGGTTACACTAAAAACAGCCGAAGATATCATGGAACACTTTTCTCTGTTCTACAATGTAACTAATTATGTAATTAGAAGAGAAAAGCCTAAAATTGCAGCACCACACCATCTAAACAGCTCAACACACAGGCTACCCAAACATAGTGTTGTTAGTTCATTGATTGAATTGCCTTTATATTTGTTATTCCTGACTCATTATAAAACTGCCTCTGAGAATTTCTGTTGTTTCCATCATTGTTAGTATTTATTTTCTTAATCTATTGAAAATATGTTAAAACTTTCTTTGTAGGAGAGCATGGGCAGAATTAGGTGAGATGCCAAAAGTTGATGCAATGAAAGAATTTTGTAGTCTCTTAGAAAAATGTTCTCCAGAACTCGTACCTTGGATGGAGGCACAACAGAAAGAGAGGGAAGAGCAGGAACGTTTGAGAAGAGAGGAAGAAGAAAGAAAGAGACAAGAAGCTGAGGAAGCAGCTGAGAGGGAGAGACAGAGGTTGCTTGCAGTGGAGGAGGCAAAGAGGAAAGCACAAGAAGAAGAAGAAGAAAGGCAGGTTTTGTAACTTTTGATTGTTCAATTTCCTAAGGAGTGTGTATTACATCAATTCAATAACCTTGCTTGCTTGCTTGCTTGCTTGCTTGAGTCATTCGATGCTAGTAGCTGCAGGTGAAACTTTGATATTAAGAGTTAACACCTAAATAAAGTTTTTATTTTATTATTATTATTATTATTATTATTATTATTATTATTATTATATTAATATTAATATTATTATTATTATTATTATTATTATTATTAAGACATTGAAGTTGCACTGGAGAAGGAGAGCAAGAGCGTTGGTTTGGAGAAAAAGGATGCCATGAATTGAGCAAGTTGGACAGTGCAACAAATCCAGCTACCTTCATTTACAGGGATATATCTGAATCAAAGTTGGATTAATGATGATTAGCATTGTTTATCTGTTTGTAGAAGGAGACTAGAAGAGTTGCAACAAGAGGAAGAACAAAGAATAAGACAAGCACAGCAGGTTGAGCAACAAGCAACAATGTTCAATGATCAGGTGTTTTACATTAAAGATGTTTTCATTAGTTAATGTAGTTGTTGAGGTTTTTGCCGTCCAGTTAGAAGCTCCCACTGAATTTTTGTTCACATGTGGTTCCATTTGAAATTAGACATTTATTGTGTGAACTTTGTTTTCCATCCAATATAAGGATGATATTAAACTAGCATTTAGTGTTTAGGGCAGACATGGTTGGCACAGTTGGTAAGATCTCTGCTTTCTAACCACAAGGTCCCCAGTTTGATCCCGGCACTTTGCCCAGATTCGAATATTTGTGTGGCCTTCTTTTCCGCCTAAGCCAACTCAGCTTTCCATCCTCCTTGGGTAGGTAAATGAG
>JAOBRB020068609.1:0-14636 GCA_027575285.2 Zoanthus pulchellus | reverse complement strand
AATGAAGTATAGAAATGACATATTAGCTAGTCCTCGTAAGGAGATTTTGTAAAATGATCATGAAATAAACACAAATATTAATGCGGTTGTAATTCTTTTTCTCAGAGTCCTGAAACGTGCGCCTCGGTTTTCATAGCGCTATGAAGGCACAGAAAAAATGTTTTATTTCTTAAGTGGTGATATCAAAAACTGCCATTCAGGTCGAACGATTTTCATATCATCACGTGTGATTGATATGGGATTTTTCTTGCCGTTGAACCTGTCAATCCACATCGTTGACGATTGAGAAAAGGAAAACAAAAGGTGATTTGTCAGTTTTGTTTGAATTTTTAAAAACTGTAAAGACGAAAGGAGAGAAGTTGAAAAATTAATATACCACCATCTGATTTGATTGAATTCTTGAGTGAATTTATTCTTACCGTAAAGAAGAGAAGCACCAACGAAGAGTATGAACCGTGTACTCTCAGATCCCTTCGTCTCAAGTTTTGACCACGGTTTGAGGAGTAAAGATTATGGCTATAGCATTGTGAAAGACGCCGCGTTTCAAAACGCAAGCTTTATATTTAATGTAATTAACTTTTAAATGTGATCAATTTTTCAATCTTTCTCTTTGCCAATAAAAAAAATGCTTTTTGAATAAGATAAGAATCTCACCAAGTATATGATAAAAAGAAAATTACATGTACTCTTGGAGATACGAATTTTATCTTCTCGAGTTGAAAAATCTCACTCGTTTGCCGCGTTCACTCGTGATATAATTTTTCAACACTCGAAGGTAAAATTCGTATCTCTTCGCGACGATGTAATTAATATGCTGGCGCTATGTATGTTCGCGTCACAGTGTAATAATTATCCGCAACTTATACAAGTCTCTTGGAGACATTGGAAATAATTTGATTTCGCCTCTTCTATCTCATATTTAAAAAGGATTTGCTGCTCCTGTACCTGTCGGCAAATGTGCAGACTTGATACGTTTGTTTTATCATTTGGAAAGATAAAGTCCTTTGTATAAAAAATTAAAAACAGATCGATCCTAAAACTTTAATCTAAAGTTTGTTGGTGCTGAAATATCTAGCAAGGATTTACAATACAAGAACTTGTATAATGTTTTTTTTATTGTGTTTTTCAGGGGGGGTTAAGAAACAGAAAACGCGATATCCAGTATGCCGAAGTCGCAGTAATTCCTGGTCAGAATTTTCCTGTGCCACCTTCTCGCCCCGGACCGAATACAAACTATACAACTATTGACGTAAATTTGTCGAGGGGTCTTCAACAGACCCGAAATGAAAAGGCCCAGGAAATAATCGATTCCTAATCTTGTCATGGCATTATTTTGAGCTGTTTAAGGAGTTGGGTGAAGTGGTGGATGGTTATGGCTTCAGTGAATGAAAGCAGGCTAAAGTCTATCAGTCTTTCAATATCATATATAACTAGTAATAATCCAGGATTAGAAACTACGTTCTATTTGGTATCGAGCGTGGCTCGCTAGTAGAACTTTAATTTAACTTTCGTTTGAACGGACGCAGTTCGAGGCCTGTTCTGACATTTTTTATTTTACCTCTTTTTCTTTTTTTTCCTTCGTTTTCTTTTAACTTGAAACGGGCTATAATTCATTTTATAATACAATAGTTGGAAAATTTTTTTCTTACAAATTATACGGTTCAATATGTGTCCGACACGTCATACAAACAACATACAGCTGGCCAAAGGAGCGCGTGGAGAAATGACGTGATTGGTGGACACGAAAACGAGGCCAAAAGCCCCTGATAAAACCTTGGGGTCTGCCAATTCTCGCGCATGCGAAATCCAACAAAAATGTGTTCCTCGTTTCTACACAAGAGCACATCTTATCATAATAATTTGAATGGTTTTCTTAATTTTCAAATTTACCAGCTGAAGTTATTTTAAGTAAACTAGCTCACAGTATATGTATACTACACTCTTGTATTATTGTATTGTAAAACGAAGGTTGTTTAGACCGGTTACAAAAAAGTATTAGATTATTTTTGAAGTGAATAAATATAAAAAATTATTGATTCCCAAATTAGGAAAAAAAAGACTTGTACAGAAAATCAGTAACCGTTGTTGCTAAATTGCCAAATCAGATTTGTCACATAAAATTAAGGCTGTAAACACTTAAACTCGGAATCAGGAAGTGTGATGCTTGTAATAGTGTAAAACTTTCATATGAAACAATTCCTTAATTGCTAGTTTTTACTGCTGTTGTGTAACATACACTCTTTTTAGCATTTGTTTCAAAAAGCCATGGGTTGATTGAGTAGCTTTGTAAATACATCTTAGTGTTTTAAAAAAAAAACTTGGTAATAGATTTTAAAGGTTGAAGTAGAAACGAAATAGTTTTTCTTACAAGTATTAAAAAGAAGTCTAAAGCTTTGTGTATCTATTAAATATTTTATTGCCACGTTCATCGTCTTCACAGCCATCTTAGTGTGACTTGCCTTAGGGGGGTAGGGCTAGCCACACTGAGACGGCTACAAAGGAGGTTAGTAATCCATTGGCTTAACTCTTAACGAACTATTGTTTATATAAAAGGAAAGGAGTCGATCGAAAAAGAAGACAGTCATTTGAACCAGTAACGGCTTCACAAAGAAGATATTAAGATTTTAAAAACTTTTAAACCTCTTCAAAGTTTGTTATAATTCTGGAGCAAGTGACAATCATCGACTGAGCCATTTTTAAAAGTTTTCACCGATCTGATTTCGAATTCTCCTAAATGTGCGTCCGGGTTTTTACCAGACTATGAAAGAACGGAGAACGTGTTTATTTTTCTCTTTAATGAAAATGCTTCTGTAGAAACATTTACTAATGAGAACAAGCCGAAGCCCCATTCATAAGACTTACCTTAAAAGAGACTGTTTTCCCCGACGTGAGAGGTGACGCTCGGACCTCAGATACCCAGGGTAGTACTAGCAGAACGTTTTCTGAGGGGGAAGAGGGTGCGACTAAAAGTTTTTGGGAATGACCCCAGCGAAATATTTCGAACGAAATTTTCATATGTATACCGCAAATTGCAATGGCGCCAAATTTCTCAATTTTTGTGGATTCGCTCTGTCCATGTGTTTTCCAGTTTTTCGCCCCAAGCCTCGTGCTGCCTTGGACTTGCAAAACACGTGTACGACCCACGACCTGTCCACGTGCTTCTCTTTGTCTTTTTTCAGTTGTTGCCATGAGTACGCCTGCGTCACATTACAGTTTTAACTGTAACTAGCTCTACAGCTCGCGATAGCATCTCATCATATTTACCTTTGACTATTTTAAATAGAAAGTATATTTGGAGATTGTTTTACAGGTGAATAAAAGTGATTCTGAATATGGTTTGGTGATCATTTTCCATCCTAAACTTTAGATTTTTATTCGTTACGCTTATAATCCAGTGGACTTTGCGGACTTTAACAGCCTTAGCGGGGAGGGGGAGAATGGATCTTTCCCCTTCTCTCCCCCTCTTCCCTCCGTTGGCGTTTGAACATGGCACAACTGACCATTTGAGCTTAAGGTAGTGAATTCTAAGGAGTGCGAAATTCATTCAAAATACTGCCGATCAGTTAGTGTGTTAGTTCTGAAAGACGACATATTGATGCAAGTTACTCAGGCTTGCACGGTTATTTTAGTAAATGAGTACTATATTGAACATTTTGTGGAACTAAGTTAATATGTACCCAAAAAGAAAAAGAAAATAAACCGGCTTATGGCGTTTGCTGTCCTACATGCCCAAGTGCCTAAATAGTTGCGATGTGACTGAGTTACAGTTAGTTATGAAGTGGCCGATTGTGTAGTGAAGTCAAAATGGACGTTTTTAGCTCAGTATTATGGGTAATGTAATTTTCAAAATTTTTACCTCGGCGCCAACTATGGTGGCGCCTCGCAGTGACTCTATATCCAGTGAAATCTTTCACGCATTTTTTATTCTCAAAAGTTAACAGGCCTAGGCGGCGGTCGTGATTTTTAAGATGACGCCTGCAATCACAATATACTAGATCAGCTGAAGTACATCCAAACTTGCAAAACCTTTACCATACTGCTTTGCCACAGCCATCCAAGTTTTTAGTTGGTGACGTTAATTTGGGGCGCCGTTCGTTATTTTATTGCGGCGTGTTGTCTTCAGTCCAGGAATGCGCTAAATCGGGAGCGCCTGTCAAACGAGTAACTAATATAAGTGAAAGTCCCTCCCTTACGCACGGAAACTATTTGCCAGTACAACACATTTTCTTAATCCTCGCGCCCGTCAACTAACTCTGTAAAAGTATTTGAGACTGAATTCAGTTTGCTTAAAATATGTTGTTACATTGCTATATTTAGTTTAAAATTTGGTGTATCCGACCATTAGTAAGACAGAATGATGTGTTCAACCCGTCTTTTCAGTTTTAAGGCTAGGCCGCGTAGTTTAAAAAAACAACCGTTGCAACAAATTAAAGTATAAAGATGGTGGTGAAAACCGGAAAGAATTCGCTTCAGCCTTAATCCATTTTTTCTTAACCAATTTCATTTTGGGAAAAAGGGCAGAGATTCAGATCAAGGATAATTCTGAGGACTTCAAGTACCCGGACACATCCTTTCGATGATGCAGTCACGTAGAAATTTGTTTAAAACATGTTTTGAAAATTACACTTGACCAACGCCTTCCAAGATGTTTACTCGGACTTCTTAGTGTTACATAGAAAGATTATCTTGGCATAATAAGGATTTCAGAAATGCAAACAATCTCTTAAACGTCATAAAATAAGTTCAAGAAGCTCTACTAGTATTAGGCGAAAGCAAAGATGGTCTATTTTCTATCGAGTATCATTTGTTCAGAGATCTTCCATTTCCTTGTAACTGTAAATTCTCCCAGTATTGTACATAAATGATAACTCAGTATAGTCAATCAACAAATAGATAATTAAAACTTTATTGAAACGTTTAACATGATCATTACAATACCATAAAAATCAAACTTGATGCTTGACGGTACAGTTTTCTGTCAAATTCAAATTCTTCAGACGATTAGCACTGCTTTTTAATATCGTTTTTTCTTTCGGTATCTTTCATAATTTCAAACCGCTTACGGAGGATGAAAGAACCAAAAAAAAAACATTGAGATTGAGAAAAATTTACTGGTAGCACTGAAAAGTGTGCTTAAAAAGTCTAGAATGTGTGGAATTTTAACTATCTTCTCGTTATGGGCTGAACCAAAATCTTATACATTGAGTGATAATTGAAAAAGTGTGTCAATTGCTGTACTTATATTACAATTGTTTTCTCGTAATGATAGTCTTCAGGGCAAACGTCCGCTTCAGCAAAGACGGTACTAGCAACAAAAATATCATGCCAAGAAAAATTGCGGTTTCCGATCAGTCTTTACTTCTAAGAGACAGGGAATTGTTAAGTTCCGCAATGTTTTCGCTGATTACAAGATTCAAGAATGTTTTTAACTTGTAAGTAAGTACAAAAAGGTTGCCCCTGACAAATTTTATGATCGTGGATATGCTTGCAAATCATTCATTTTGTTGAATCAAAATAAGTTAGTCCGTGAAAACAATCTAATCAAAACAAATCAAACATTAATTGGCAACGACGTCACTTCCTCTCCAGTGTTGGGATCATTTTTCCATGATGAAGAACAACTGCATATTTTACCGGAAACAATTGTAAACTGCGGCGCGTCCTCTCTCTATCAACTCTTTACTTTCTCAGCTTCTGTTTAGAATCAGCAAAAATTAGACGACAGACAAACACTTTGGTCGATAGAAGACACACTTTCTTTGACAATGGGGAGTTACATACCGCGATACAAGCCAAAGTCAATTGCTGGATTCAAAATGCCAACCCATATTTTGCTGTTAGTTCTGTGTTTTGTAATGTATAACAATCAAGTGGTTTACTGTGGAGAAGAAGATTTTGACCCGTGCAAAGCAGGTATGGACAGACAAATATTCACTTCAGTATTCACTAAATCAGCATGTGGCTGCAAATAAATTACTTTAAAGTAAGTCAGCTTAAGTCTGCAGCCATGTCAAAGCTTCAAAGATTTCTACTTGTTTAGTTTTAAAATTTGAAAAACTATCACCAAAAGAAAGTGAAGATTTTTTCAAATTTCAAATTTGGAAGGAAAATCAAAACTTCTTTTAAAATAGATAATAATTTTCTGGCAATTGTTTAGATAATAATTGTTTCACGATAAATTCTTGAAGTCTATTGGCCCTTCAAATCTGTAGTGTGTCAAATCATTTTATACCCCTTCAAATTCAGAATATTGATTGTAAATGATTTTAAAATTGTTACAGACGGTTTCATACAAGGAGATATTGCTGTCACTAAAGACCAGCTGATTTACAGAAGAACGAAAAGAGCAGCAACTGGATTTAGAAATCGACTTTGGAAAGATGGAGTGATTCCATACCAAATTTCTAACGAATACAACGGTATGTTTATTATATTTTGCGCAAAAACGGTTTAACCTTAAGCTTACAAGTTCTCTTAAGTGACTTAACGATATTAAGAAACTATTTTGTATCACAGCATCGATACAAAATTGTCTTATGTAGTTCCAAAGACAACATGAATCTCGATACAAAAGCGAAGCCTGTCATTTTTGTACCACGCGTGAACTCAGATCAAGCGGTGTTGAAATAATTGTGTAATTATGCTATCAACTAGATTTCAATCAGATATCATGCTTTCTTTTTTGTGTATTTGAGAAATTGACATTTTAGAAAGAGACATAAGACCGGTTTGAACTTTAAACTGGACTAATCTTGAATCAGGCTTTATTGTGATTTCATTTTTCAAAGAGTTCGCTTTGGCTTCGTGAAGGTGAGAAAATGTTCAGTTACAGCTTCTGACAGATCATTGATGAGAACCGCTCGAATGACAAGACTTTTTTTAAAACGTTGTCAATAATGTGATTAAATTGAAGAACTCCTGAGATAAGAAACTCATAATATTTCTAACTTGAATTCTTTTTTTTTGGTTTAAGGCTTTTTTACAATAAGGTGATGACCTTGACCGTAACATTAACTGTTTATTTTCCGTTAATGAAACTCTAGCGGTTCAAGTTCACCATTTCACGGTGTTGTTAAAACATTTTAAAAAAAGAAGATAGTCGTTTATTTTAGAGTTTACAAACTGCAAAAAAAAATGTGTAAGAAGAAATGACTCTCAAAGCGACAAATTTCTGTCATTTTTTGCAAACAGCTATTGTTTAACAATTTTTTTGAACTGCTCTTTGACTTTTATCAACTACGCAGTTTCAATCCTCCCTATGTAAGACTGTGGCTAAATCAATTTAGCGAGAGAAAGATGAAAAACTCTGACAGTAGCTAAGACCGACGCGGAACGTAACGGTTATTCTGTCTTACATAGTGTGCCGATGGTAAATACCGATACAGTTCCACAATCCACAACATGATTGATAAAGATGAACATAGTTGGAACCTTGTGATGTAGAGAAGCAACTGAACTTGAAATATATGACGCCTTGTTCAAGTTTTTCTTGGCATGCTAAGACTTTTGACTTTTTCCAGTCATTTAGTGCAACCAATCAATGCAATTTGTTGCGCGCAATGTTGCATTAAATGGTGCACCGTGTGTCGGCAGCATAATTCTTTTAGCTTGCTTTCTTTTTATAGTGCAAACTTCTTTGATTGGTTCTTAACCTTTTTCAGAGAAAACAAGCAAATAAATATAAAAAGATTCTCAAGCCATGGCTATATACATGTTAAAATCCGCTTATTTTTAAGTGCAACAAACAACAAAACAGTTTAATAGTTTGGATTTTTTGCGCTAATTCAACATTTCTTAATCTTTCATCTATTTTTGTTTAGTGATTTCCAGCAAGAACTATTGTTAGTTTTCCAAGTTATTTTTATAGTTGGTTCTGAGTGCATTAGTAGTGCCAAAAGCTCTCTTCTAACAGGTTTAAATTAATGATTTTGATCAGTGTCATCTGTTTCCCATTTTGTCATCCAAGAAACTTTGGATCCACATTAGTTGCCCTCTGACCCTATGGCCACTATCTTGGAATAATTGTTAATTTTCCTAACCCTAACCCACGTTTTTTGACCTAAACAATATCTGAACTAGTTGGAAGACGATAAGTAAGAAAATTAATATTAAATCTGAAGAGGCGAACAAAAATACAAAAACATTTGTCAGTCTGCATATGGTAGTTATTTAAAGAAGATAAAGACTTTGCCGTCAGGTTAATTTCAGGAATAGACCCCATACTTATTGAATTCACCAACCTAGATTGGCTGAGGAGTCATAAATCACCGTCAATCGACAGTTAAAAACGTGAAATTAAGGCCACTTAAAAAAAAATCCTGGTTTATCATGCATCAGCTCGCGCACTGATTTTTGCCAGCGCATTGACTTTTTTTGTTTTTTTTTTCAATATTTTAAAATCTTTAGGCGCTGCACGACCAAATTGGATTGTTTAATTTATGAAATGTTGTACATCAAGTGTAAAAATCCATCGCTCAACATCCAGTCAGATTCTGTAAAAGCTAAACTGTTCCCATGAGGATATTTATTTATAACATTTGTAAAGTTTAAAGATAGTTTTCATTATTTGCACATATTTTACTGTTGATAATGACCACAAGAAGTGGTCAAAACGTACAGTTACTAGCGTTCTTTTTTCTATGCACTTGTTTTAAAAAGTTTTTATTAATAAAAAAATATATATGACAAAAAAGTCGAGAAACATTTTCTATGTTGCATAACAATTAATAGAGTGACAGGCCATTCGACCGGCAGCACATTACGACACATTATTCCCATTTCTGTGCATTTGTTTCACACTCGTTTAGCCATTCAAACTCCACCTTAGAATGTCACTGATTCTAACTTAGTTTGGTAATTGGAGGTGCTGTTTATTCCCGAACTAACTCAGCAGTCCGCAAAAGCATTAATCCTAAAATAATAAATAAATAAAAAAAAGCGCCTTCCCTCACTGAATTTTGAAAAAATTTTGATGATAAACCCGGAATTTTAAGTTGCCTAATAAGGCGAAATTTTGAAGTTGTAATTGAGTTCGAGGGTAAGGGAGATAATGTTTATTGGCACATTTAAGTATCTTTTTCACTCTCGTCTTCGGCACACATTTTTGTCACCCAGACTCAACCGGAACATGCTGACGAGCTCTAAAGAGCGAAATGCTGTCCACCGCTGCCACTTTTTGGTATTCGGTAGACTGCACATGCGTAATGGCAGAGTTATTATTTCATTATAGCGACAAAAAAATCAAGGTGTTTTTATCTTTGCTAGAAGCCATGTTGGAAAAAGCGTCCTCCAAAACAGTTCTATAATTTCTTGCAAGACCAGTCTTCCGCGCATTCTCAAAAAGGCGAGTGACTGGTGGCAGCAACTCAGTACTCAAATAAAAAAAATTCTTGCATCAAAAATCGAAAAGACATTGGTGCCCGTCTGAACGTTAAAAACAACACCAAACTATATTTGTGCAATGAGTAGAGGTCAAATTTCCGTATGGGGGCCTTCTATTGTTTAATCATTCAAGCTATTCCTTATCCAGACCCTAACTTCTCTAGAAATATACACGATGAACTGCATCCATAATCACATATGCCCCAATACGGAAACTATATAGTTTTGAAAGGTGGGCAGCAGCCATTTGGGAACAGTGAGGGCATTAATTCATAATCTATCGCTCATAATTGTCGTGCAAGAAATCTCTTTGCATGTTTTCTGAAACAAATCAATTCATATTTAGGAGATCAAAAAGCGACGATCATGCAGGCAATTAGACATTGGGAGAATAGCACGTGCCTTACTTTTGTGGAACGGAATATGGAAAAAGATTTTATCTACTTCCATCAAGGACGCTGTGGGTAAGATTTTGTTTGCACAAACATGGAGACAGAACCTTATATGTTTGATGGGGAAGAGGTTTTGTCTCCTTAAAACACACTTTTTTTGGCTCAAGACGCTGCGGTATTTTACCTTCTGATGGCAGAGATTCTTCGCGTTTCACGCTAAGATCTATGCTTATTTTTTCCTCAAATATCTAATGTTCCGTCTCTTGATAGAGCTTCACTATGGAGAGTCATGGTGTTAGTTGTGGGAACAAAATTTCATAGCGTAAGTTATAGAAAAATTGCTATCAATTCTCGATCGTCTTAAGCTCCTCAGGTGACTCAGGTGCATCCATGCAGTTATGCTGTTATTGGGCTACCAATAAGATCACGTGTTTCCCGAATCAACATCTTATTTGCACCGCGGGCTCATCATAGGGTACCTATGATTATTTTCGTTGCAATCATGTTGTTTTAGTTCAACTTACAAAAGCGTTTTTCTTGTGTCATGCTGTAGAAATAATTAATAAATTACAAATAAAAATATCACATACCTTTCCCCCCCTGTTAATTAGAAGGATTTGCTATCCAGTGAAGCTTTTTAGTTACATTTTCTGTTTTATGTTGTATGTGCGGTGCAAGTAAAATATTCTAATTGTCATTTTCCTTGCCTGTAAAATTCTAGATAAACTACATAGAAATAAGTTCCAATGTTTTATATGCTAAATATTTAGAGTTCTAATGCTATCAATTTTAAGCACTGTTGTAAGAGCAGACTGGTTATGAAGATTAAAATGTCTTTTTGTTTCATGTTGTGCATGGTCACGGTTAGGATCTTTTGTTTTAGTTGTGATGCTTCATTAGTCTGTTGGGAGTATTTTTATTTACACCTCTAAGCATTTTGTTATAAAATATGCACGGACAACGTCATATCTCAATAGGGAGAGGGAAGAATAACATAAAATAGAGAACGAATGTCATTAAGTTTCACAACCAGCCGACTCAACTAAGTTTGATTTTAAGATATGAGAATAGAATAAGAAATCGACTTTTCTAGGTGCTGCTCTTATGTTGGTCGAAAAAGAACTGGCAAGCAAGGAATTTCAATTGGTAAAAACTGCGATAAGTTTGGAATTGTTGTACATGAAATTGGTCATGTTGTAGGATTCTGGCATGAACACACACGCCCGGACCGCAATTCGTACGTCATCATTATGCGACAAAACATTAAAAAAGGTGAGAAATCAATAAACTAAAGCTATTTAAAATCTTTTGAGTTTAAAATGAGTTGAAAAAAAGAAATCAAATTCATTTATTTTCAATGCTAGTAAAAATCCTGTGATCGCGACGGGATTTGAACTCTCGAATATTGGGCAGGCATTCAGCTCACTCAGTGACAAGAATTCATAAAATAGCGAACAGAAGTTTAGTACATATTAGTTATACAATAGTTTCTAGTGTGATACCGACGAATGTGCCACCGTCACTTGTATTTTCGCATCCATGCACAACGAGAGTGTACATGCAACAAAACTACAAATGGCACGTGGCAATTTCACGTTATCCCATGAGAAGGCGCTGCAAAACTAATTTATCCCATACCCTTGAAATGCAACTAACTAATTTCTCCCCCGTATCGAAAACGAAAAACTAAAATCACAGTTTGTGTTGCCGTTTTAAGTTCTGATGAATTTTTTTTCTCACAACGTTAACCAACAACTTTTGCGCCATTGTGGAAATTCACACTTACAATTTTGGCGCTAGTATTACGATTGGTGTGCTATATATGTGGTCATTAACTAAACATTGTGCGTTTCCTGTCTTTATTTGTCAAAGTAATCTTTGACAAGCGAAGGGTCAGTCCAAACGTGTGAGTAAACCGATGTTGTTTATATACCAACCTGAATGTTTAAACGTGTTTCTTGTAACAGGTGAGGAGCACAACTTTATGAAGCTAAGTGGAGGTGAAATTGATTCGCGAAATGAACCCTACGACTATGGTTCTATTATGCACTATGGGAAAAATACGTTCTCCAAAGCTGTTAGTCTTGAAACAATTATCGCCAGGAGAAAACCAATGGCAATCCTGCGACCGGAAATTGGTCAGCGAGAAAAACTGAGCCGGGGAGACATTCGGCAAACAAAGAAGATGTATCACTGCCCAGGTAAAAAATTAAGTAGAAAAAGGCAGTTGAATTGCATGCAGTTTAGGTATCCTGGTAATGAATAGTACCAAGACTGTTAATCCTCCATATAGATCGTATTTCTACGGTTATCCCTATTTTCATTTTTTGATAAATGGAAACTTATGAAATCAACGTCGTTTTTTGAAGCTTTAACCGTTTAACCGTTTTTTTGTATTTCACTTAAATCATCTAGAGTAACTTAGTAAAAATAACACAATGTCAAAATTCAAGATTTCTATTACATTAATATTTTTCTTTCGGTGAAGCATGACTAAGTTTCAGGCAAGAATGTTGCATTTTGTTATTGTAATCGTTGTTCGCAAAAAAACATTAATTAATTCAGCATTAAATATTATGTTCAAAAATCAAATTGTAGTGAAAGATTGTCCGGGTTAAAGTGTTCTTAAAAACAATTGTTGTCTGTAATTTGCTAAAAGATCCAAGGAGTGTTTTGTCAATAGTCATGAGACGAATGAAGACATTCACCTTTTTTTAATTCAAAGCGTGTAAAATAACAGTTTTCGAATCAACAGAGGTTTTTAAAACCATTTTTTTCTAATTAAACTTTTTTTATTCCTAAGCGTGCGGAAGAACTCTTCTAGAACCAAGCGGAAGTTTCGCTTCACCAGGATTCCCTAAAGCGTTTTACCGTAACCAGCTTTGCGAGTGGCGCATCCACGTGACACCAGGCGAGAGAGTTGCACTAAACTTTACATACTTCATCCTTGAGAAGGGCTCCAGCAAAAAACACAACAGGTGTAAAGTTGCTTACGTGGAGCTGCGGGACGGCCACGCAAGAACTTCGCCCCTAATTGGTCGATTCTGTGGAAGAAAACTTCCTCCAACCGTTTGGTCGACTGGCAGTCGGCTTTGGGTAAAGTTTAGAACTGAAAGCAGAGGTAAACGAGGAAAAAAGTATGGATTTCGGGCAATGTACAAAGGTAAGATGGAAAACAGGAAAATAAGTCATAGGTATTACATTTCACCCCCATACGCAGGGGATGGGTGGGAGTGCAAAGGGTATGCACGCCCCCCCCTCCTCCCTCTCCCCCTCCCATCCGTCCTCAACGGCCGTAAAGTGCCACTTAATAATAAAAGTAATGAATCGCCGGTTTTCATTTGACGTCATGGCGGCCATGTTGGTGTACTTTTATCAAAAGAATTTTGATTATTTTGTTTGTTTTGTACACCAACATGGCCGCTATGTCTACTGTCTTTTGTGTCTCTTGGCATTGGGTGAAAACCAAGAATAAAGAAATAAAGGTTACGATGGGAAATGATTATCATATTTAGAAGCACTCTTAGTTACCTGTAAAACAGTCTCAATAATAAATTGGAATAAAATCTAATTTTGCAATCAAACAAATTTACACCCAAGCTCAAAGTTGTTTTTCAAAAAACATTGTAATTTATATTCTGTTCTAAAAAGAGAACATATGAATCAAAAGATGTGGTAAAATGACGTCATGTCCGGTTGGGTCGGCTCAAAACACTTTTGTTTGCACTCACTAGAAAAGACTTTCCGTACGGGACCTCATCTTTTGACAACCTTTCTATAAAAACAAACTAACAGACCGCTGTACCAGAAGTTGGCAAAGTTTTTCTTGAAACTTTCCAAATAACATTCATAAAAACTAAGAAAATTTTAAAAAACACATTTAAATCAATAACGTACTATACATTTAGATGAAAATCAATAAAACAACAACGCAACGTTGCGACCGTGTCGCACAGTCTTCACCAGACGTTGCAGTTTCGAACGTTTGCCCTTTATCGGAGTAAAAATAGATACATTAATGATTTTTTGTTTTTTTTTTGTAAAACTTAAGGCGTTTTTCTGCAAACGTTACACTATATAAGTTTGTTAATGAATAGATAACACGAAATTCAAAACATCGTTGTGAATCGAAAAGAAAATGTGCGAACTGGTAACAAGGACATATAAAATGCGACATTTCTTCATCATATCTACTCCCTCCATCAATTAACAGTCAGTTTAAATCAAAGTTAAACTTAAAAAATAATTCTGAAATGTGGCTGGGATAATGACAGTATCAAGGAAGACTATGCTATATATGCAGAATTAAAACTACAGTTAGGAGAACAATTTACCATGGCGTACATTTTTGTGAGCCTGACTGTTAGTAATCTTCGCAGCACGGCAAAGTAAACAACCAGAATCGTTTTTCCATGAAAAAACACTACTTAAAGCTTTTCTCCAGCCTCCTGTTCCTGTACGTTCAACGTTTCATTCAAATAGTTAATTATTTATGTGTGTTCAGTTATTCATTTCTTTTTGTGTCTCGTCCATGAAAAAAGCTGTTTGCGGTGGCCTGGTCACTAAGTCTGAAGGAACCATCCAATCACCGAACTATCCAGATTTCTACCCTTCGAACAAAAAGTGCGTATGGTCCATCAGAGTTCCTAAGGTAATTTTGACTATTTCACTTATAGAATGAAAACTTTAATTGAATCAAGTTCATGAAAGAAATAGACCACTTTTAAATTTGCAGTTGCCGCTGTCACCAATGACAGCGTGTTCAATTTGTTCAATATTAGCATTATTTTTAATCAAAAGTGCCTTATTTACACACAGGCAAGTAAATAATAAAATAAAAAGTCGACGTTTCGGCGTCACCAT
>JAOBRB020068501.1:0-14638 GCA_027575285.2 Zoanthus pulchellus | reverse complement strand
ACAAATATTTTGCTAAATTATAGTTGTAAGTACCGACTGAGGAAACGATTGGCCTAAATGGTGGAGGTTCGTTAATAGCACGCGGCTCATGTAGTTTAGGCAAACCATAAAATCTATAAAATCAGGTATAAGTACTGGCTTCACTATCACTCATGACAGTGATGACTCAAGTCTGAGCTACCAAATTTTTTGAACCTGTTTTTTGTCTCTATGGCAGATAGCTTTACTCCCCTTGACTATTCCACACGTCCTGCTTTCCTTCCTGCTGTAGAACAACTACCGGTTGTTTCTATCTACGAGATCAAATCTAAGTTAGCAAATATTAGAGTGTCTAATTCTGCCGGCCCTGATGCTATTCACAACCGAATATTAAATAATTTTCCGCTTGGAAACATTCTTTTATATCACCTATTCCTAAAACTCGTCCAGTTGAATCTGAGAATGATCTTAGACCTATCTCACTCACTCCCACCTTATCAAAAATCCAGGAGGACTTTGCTGTGAAGTGGCTGTTCCAGGATATTGGAAGTAAAATTGATTTACGTCAATTTGGGTCCCTAAAAGGCTCATCGACATCGCTTTGTCTCATTGATATTTTACATTGCTGGCTTAAGTCCCTTGACCAGCCTGGACGCTATATCCAGGCTTGCTTCCTTGATTTCAGCAAGTCTTTTGATCGTATTGATCATAATATTCCTATAGGAAACTAATTAATCTTCGCGTACGCCCAGCTTTAATATCCTGGATATGTAGCTTCGTAGCTCATAGAAAACAAGCTGTCAAACTTAACGGTGTAATCTCTTTGTGGCTTCCAACCACCGCTGGTGTTGTCCAAGAAATTAAACTCGGACCTATTCTCTTTTTACTAATGTTGAATGAATTAGGCCTCTCTACCCAATTAAATTGTAAGTACTGGAAATATGTCGATAATATAACTCTTTCTAAAGCCCCCCAGCGTGGCCAGTCGCCATGTCTTCAACAGGACCTTGATAAGATCTATGAGTGGGCTACTGATAACAATATACTCTTTAATCCTAAAAAATGCAAAGTTATGACCACCTGTTACTTTCGAGAAAGCTTGTTTTCCCTGTCTTCACCATCAATAGTACTGAACTTGATTCTGTCTTTTCACATACGGTTTTGGGTTTAACTCTTCAGTCTGATCCTCGCTGGAAGGTCCATGTTGAATCTGTTATATCTAAAACTGGTAAACGACTCTATATTCTACGTATTCTTCGACGTTCTGGCCTAAGTTTAATTGACCTCACCATTGCTTATGTTACTCTCATCAGATCTCTATAAAAATGGTGGCCTTGTGTGGCACTCTTTCCTCCTGCATGTCTCAGTGTTAAACTTGAATATATACAAAAAGGGGCTCTAAGAAACATCCTTCCTCAATCTCCATTAATATTAGCCTCTTTTCACGTCACAAAGGATTGTGCAATAAAGATTTTTTTCCTTCGTCTATTTTGAAAATCTCCGTATAATGTCTCAACTTGCCCCTCGGTGCCGTGATACTAACAGCTATCCAACTTCTTTGCGTTGCTCTTCCCGTTTTACACTCCCGAATGCTTGCACTAAACATTTCAAACGTAGTTTTATAACATCAATCTTTTTAAACAGTAAATTTATCTTTCAAATTTCCGTTGTTATTATTCTTGTAAATATTTTGCTTTTAACTTTTAAATATTCTTGTAAACATTTTTCAAATTTCTTTTATTGTTCTTGTAAATATTTTGCTTCTAAATTTTAATATTCTTCTAAATCAGTCGTTTTTCAATTACCTATTGCCATGATTGATAATATTTAAATAAACCATTATTATTATTATTTTTTTTTTCTGATCTCAGATTGGGCAATGTTGTTCCTGTGTTTAAAAAGGGTTCTCAAACCTGCTCGACTAATTATCGCCCAATTTCACAACTCTCAATTTTCAATTTTCGATTAATTAAATTTTTAGAGAAAAATAATGAGTGGATATAGCACAGATTATGCAATTCTTTGTATAATCGACAAAATACAAAGGGCTATTGAAAACCGTAACTACTCCTGTGGAATTTTCCATGATTTTAGTAAAGCTTTTGAGCCAGTAGACCACGATATTTTGCTAGAGAAACTTGCAAACTATTGTATTTGTGGCATTGCTAATGGATGGTTTAAATCTTATCTCAGTGATAGGAGGCAAACTGTCAGTGTTATTTAAGCTAAATCAGTACAATGCAATGTAACTTGTGGGGTTCCACAAGGGTCTGTGCTGTGCTGTACTGTTTTTTTTTTATCTTAATTAACGACTTTGATAATAGCTCAGATCTGTTTGATTTTTATCATTTTGCTGAGGACTCTAACCTATTTTGTGAGCACAAGAACATTTCAAATCTTGAAAAAATTATTAATAATGAGTTATGTAAGGTTCACACTTGGCTTTGTGACAATAGGTTATCTTTGAAAATTGATAAGTTCATATTTGTCATTTTTATCCACTTCAAAAGAATGAGCAAGAGCTTAAACTTAATCTTAAGATAAATGACCAGCAGTTGAAAACAAATTTCTCAAAAGTAAATCCAGAAAAAATTCTGACACTGATCTGCGGAAAACGTAAAACTGAAGATGGATAAAAGCACTGAGTTGGTTGAGAAAGAAGATATCGTGGATTCAGCTTTGGTAATGGTGCAAAGAGTCACAGAGAAAATTGATACGTTATTGGTCAAGCTAGCAAAGCTAGATGATGTTGAACTGAAAATCATTAGAATAAACAAAACTACGCAAGATATGAGGAAAGGTATTAAAAAGGAAGTTAGCAGGCTAGATATAGAGCTGAAAATAGTAGACACAAAAAACGGGTACGTCTGCATAAGTGAGTACTAACGAGTATTTCTGAAGCTCTTAAAAGTAGTGAGTAGTTAAGTATTAAATCTTGAATGCCTAGTCAAAAAAAGGAAGACAAAAAACATGAGTTGTGGAATTACCAAATTTAAAAGGAAAACAACGAATTAAAAAAGCAAGTAGCCGAGTTCTCAAAACAACTTCAAACGATGAGAGAAAAGATGACGTCGATCGATGAAGAACCTTGATCCGTAGAGAAGAGCATCCAACGTTTCTCCAATGAATACGTAGACATCCGCACTTTCAAAGATTCTTTAGTGTATGACATTTCCAACTACGAACCATCGAAGAAAATGTAGTTAAGATTGAAGAAGCAATTGAAGACATGAATTCTCGGTTTGCACGTGACGTCACATCCGGTTTTCAGGTTTAATGTCCGCCATTATCGTGTACTGAAGCCTCATTAACATATGTCAACACCGCACACGTGTACTGTAATTTCGCTGAAATATTCTAGCTTAGACTAACTTTATAAATAACCCTGGCACTTAAAAAGGATAAAATTAATCGAAAAGTAACAGAAAAGAATTCTATTATGTTATCAGAATACGCACAAAGTCTAGAAAGCCATGTATGATGTACATATATCAACAAAATCAGCGCGATAGGCGTCGATCCGGTGAACCGTGATACTTCACTCTTCAATCCAGAATGTCTTCCCCCGATCGAAGCAATAGATCTGGTTTCTTACAGCAGTTCAAGAATTTCAAAAGCTTAGATGCGTACAACCAAATGGTATTGGGCTTCATTACAAGCGTCCAAGGCAAAGAGATCGCTGGTTTGTTTGTAATCATCGGGAAGGTGAAACTTTACATTTGATATTCCTCAAATGCGTCCACATTTAATTCAGTGTTTAAAATATGGTACATTGATAATGTTTCCAATTTTCTGAGATATTTTATTAAAGATAACAAACACATGTTATAAATTTTTTAGAATAAACAGTTAATGTTCTGTTCAATTAAATAATATTTGATGATAAAAATATAATATTTAACAATTAGGCTACAATCCCGAGTTTTCTACAAGCAAATAGAAAATTTGCTCGTAGAAAACGAAGGCCAGTAGTGTAATTGTTTTAGTATAAATTTACAATGTGCTCATTGCATAAAAATGGGGAGTAACATTTAGGAAAAAATGTTTTATTGTGTTTGCAAAGACTCATTTCAAGTGATAAATTTCAGCTTTCGTTGGGAGAAAAAATGTTTCTGTTGAACAAAATTGTATGTCAAATGCATATATACATGTCTCTTACCATTAAAATTTTTCATTCCATATTGTGTCGCTATTTTCGTTTTTTCTGGAACTGCTCTTGCAATAAAATATTCCATTTCTTGGTCCGAAATTTCGGCAAATTGTCGCGACGCCAATGCAGGGCTCTAGCTTCATTCAAACCGGTATAAAAGCGCACTTTGTCGTCATTAGCCTTACATCTTCAACGTCAAATGGCCGTTTAAGAGAGTCACCAGCAAACATATAATTAAATTCATCGATTTGACAGCTACTTTCCGTTTTGTTTCGATCTTCGATGATAGCGTCTGTTTGCGTGCTTGCTTCGATAACCAAATCCTTCATCTGCCTCGAAATTGTAGCAACATTAATCTCAAAATCGTTGGTCGATTGTTCTTCGTATTGAGTTTGTGAAAATAAATATTTTATTAGTTCGCCTGGTTCATTTAATTTCGCTCTTTTGGCACGCGTTCTGCTCTCTTGCTGTCCCTTTGAAGTCTTTCTTCGTCTTGGAGTCTGGCATTCTTCGTGTGGCCTAGATGTAATGTTGGAACCCAGTCAACATTAAAACTTGTCCCATTCAGCTGCTGGTTTTCAAGAGACAAAGTGCCGTCCACAAACGCGATCATTTTTTAGAATAGCTTCTGAAAGGCCCTGTCTACTAATGGCGGCGAGCCATCAGTCTTGTTGTACGTTCGATTGAACGTTCTCCTTCTTGTTCACCTTGATTTCTAATGATTGATGGCACACAGAAAAACCCCACGCCTTTATCTCTACCACTTTGATTATGGCAATCGACCATGAGACAGAGAAGTCAGAACCATGAAAAAAATTTTGAAAAGAGCTTGAAAATAGTGTGTTAATCGTAGTTTGTTTATACCGTTGCTATGTAAAGCTGTACACAAACATGGCGGACAAAAAGCGTTGTCAAGGAGTTAGTCACGTGAGTGAAAGCCGAGAATAGGTACAGCTATCAATACAACGTTAAGATATTGGGCGTATCTATGGCAGATCCAAAAGAAACTCCGAAGGAAACTGTGGATATTTGTGTTAAACTCTTCAATGGAATTGGTGCTACTGTATCAAAGCAGGATATTGATATTGCACATCGCGTCACTCCTAGAGATCCCAACAAAACACCTATTATTTGTAAATCCACTCGACGAATTGCCAAAGAAGATGTCATGAATTGCAAAGCCATACTACGAGAAATTAATCTTGACGACGTTAATTTGAATGCTGAAGCCAGAGTAAACGTAGACGACCACCTAACGCCCAAATCTCAACTACTCTTTATTCGCGCCAAAAAATTTCAAGCTGATAGCAATTTTAAGTATTGCTGGACAAAAAACTTCACAATACTCTTGCGTGAATCGGATGAATTGAATGTAATTAAAGTAGTCAACCAAGCAGTACTGGACAAACTTCTCTCAAGAACAGGAAGCCCTAAAGATGGTCTTTTCTTTTACAGTAACTTTCCCTCAGGCATAATGTATAGTAGAGGTGGAAGAGGTTGTAGAGGCGTTTTCCGTCCAAGGGGATCAACTGCAAGCTACAGACAAGACCCATAATAATATCGACAAATTTATCAATGATGTTAACTGAAGCTAACAGAAGCTAAGTCAATATCTATTATTCTTATCGGCATTTATTATATTACCTTTATCAAATCGCATTTTACTATACTATCATTATTTAGTTCGTAATATATTTATTGTAATAATACATTCAATGAAACCAAAGCATACTTAAAGTTATTACCATATTATGGTCAAATATTTTGTCAAAGCACGGTATATGGTACGGTATACATATGCTATGTATAGTAATGTTATCAGAGCGAATTATTATTCACCTAATAGTTTTAAAAAAATGCTCGATAAAAATAGCTTAAATTTAATTAAAAGGATTCTTTTTCTTTACTACACACAAATATCAGAAGCCTGAGAAAAAATTTTCAGCACTTTGAAAACCACTTATTGAATGAAGTAAAATATAAATTTGACATAATTGGTTTATCTGAAATTAAAATAATATCTCAAAACACAACTCTAGTCTAGATATTAATTTGAATATCGAAAATTACGATTTCGAATTTGCGCTGACACCTCTTTCGTGCGGAGGTGTTTGTAAGTATATATCAAATAATCTTAATTACACTATTCTTGAAAAGACATCAAATGAACTTTTTCAAGCCTTATGGATTGAAATTCATTTCGTTAAAAAGCGCAACAGTATTTGTGGAATTATATACAGACAGCATAATCCTCCAAATGAATCCCTCACTTATTTCGAAAACGTACTTGAGAAATACAGTACTAATCAGAAAAACAATTACATTCTGGGTGACTTTAACATAGATTTACTCAAATGTAAATTTTGCACATATAGTGAAACTTTTCCTCTTTCTTTTCAAAGCTGGTATTTGTTTCCAACAATAGATAAACCCCCTCGTGTCTATAACAATTCTGCAACTCTAATCGACAATATCTTGATAAATAATCCAATTCAAGGAGTTTGTAGTGGTAATCTCATAACAGACATAACTGATCATTTTACATAATTCTGTATCGTTCCCTCTGGAAAAGAAATCGTCAAATCGAATTGCAAAATAATTAGACATTTTTCTAGGTGTTCTGAATATCAATTTTCTAAACAAATTTCTACCATCGATCTTGGGACGTGTTTCCTGATAATAAACAATGTTGACGTGATATTTTCTTCACTTTACAGAAAAATAAACAATATCATCAATCAAATTGCACCATTCAAAAGGATTAATAACTGTACTGCCAAACAATTAAGTAAGCCTTGGATTACCCAAGGGATTCGTGAATCTCTTAAAACTAAAAACTAATTATTTGCAACAGGGAACAGAGAAAGGTATATTTATTATAGGAACAAAATTGTACATCTTATTCGTATAAGCAAAAAAAGCTATTATAAAACCTTGTTTGAATCAAATCAAAAGAATTTTAAAAAAATGTAGCAAGTCTTAAGTTCATTTTTACACAACAAAAGCGAAAAACATAAACAGATTTTATCATTGGAAGATCCGTTTTCAGGAAATACTATCAATGATCACTCTAAGTTTCCAAACATTCTTAATAATTTTTTGGAAACAGTAGGTAACAAAATTGCTAATCAAATTCCACACACCGCATTTCACAGATTTTCTCAAAAACACTGATCAAGCAAATTTGATGTTTTTTACACCTGTTACAACTTTAGAAATTGAAGAGGAAATATTGTCCTAATCAAATGGTAAAGCATATGGCTTATACTCATGTCCTGTAAAGTTGATTAAAGCCGCTAAACACGTGCTTAGTGAACTCATGAACTAATCTGTGCAAACCAGAAAATATCCTACTAAGCTAAAGATTTCTAAAATTTGTCCCACCTTTAAATCTGACGATACTGAGATGAGTAATTATAGACCTGTATTACTGTTGTCAGCTTTCAATAAAATCTTTGAGAAAACCGTGTATAATAGGTTAATCAATTTTATATATAAACATGATATCCTATCAGAAACACAATACGGTTTTTAGAAAAAAACATTCAACACAACATACGCTACTTGATATAACCAATACAATACAATATAACATGGACCACAAACTTTTGACATGCGCAGTAATTATTGATTAGGTAAAAGCGTTCGACACAGTTGATCACTCTATACTTTTGAAAAAGTTTTACATTTATGGCATAAGAGGGTGTGTTTATAACTGGTTTAAAACCTACCTATCGGAGAGAACGCAAACAACAAGCGTAAATAATTGCACATCAGATGAAGTCGGGATTAACTACGGGGTCCCGCAAGGTTCTATTCTAGGCCCAGTACTGTTCCTACTATATACAAAGGATATTTGCAATGTTTCTAAAATCCTAAAATTCCATATCTTTGCTGACGACACAAATATACTGTAT
The DNA here is from genome assembly GCA_027575285.2 of Zoanthus pulchellus. Lineage (NCBI taxonomy): Eukaryota > Metazoa > Cnidaria > Anthozoa > Zoantharia > Zoanthidae > Zoanthus > Zoanthus pulchellus. The sequence continues at coordinate 6,592 of JAOBRB020068501.1, read as the reverse complement.
TCCAATAAATGCATAAAAAAGCTTGAATCAACTATGAATACTGAACTAGAAAAACTCCAAATATGGTTCTTTTTCACTCATCTAGGAGATTGATAGTTCCAAGAAATATTCAAATTTTTGATTACGAAACAAATAAATTCTTACCACACGAACAGAAGAACTATGTGAAATATCTCGGTGTCTTACTTGATAGCAGGTTGTCCTGGAAACCTCATATTGATTATACCAATGAAAAAATTAGCAGAATGGCTGGAATATTTAGTAGATCGAGACACTTCAAACCAAAACGTACTCTTATTAAAATATACAAATCTATTTGGCAACCTATTTTGACATATGGGATAGCGTCCTGGGGTCAAGCATGTAAAACTCTTACCAACAAACTATTGATACTACAGAAACGCGTCATCAGATCGATATTTTTTGCCAAAACAATTCAAAGTATTATACCTCTTTTTATTGACACCAAAATTATACCAGTAACGTCACAATAACTGTTTCTAATAGCACAGCTTATGTATGTTGTGGAAAACAATAAAGCTCCCACTAATATTGCTAAACATTTTACTCGTGTGAAAAATATACACATCTATAACACAAGATCTTCTTCTAGAGATGATTTTTATACCAAACACTCTCGCTGGAATTTCAAAGAAACTCTTTTTCGCGCTTGGGTGTTCGCCTTTGGAACCAAATACCAGCTAATATTAGAGAGATGTCAAAATCGAGTTTTAAAAAAGAGATAAGGTCTGCGCTTTTTAATCATTTAAAATGCTATGGCAATGATATTGATATCACAAAACTTTTCAAATAAATAAGGCTATTCCTTTGTGCATTATTGATTCTTCGATATCCAAAAACAATTAACTTGTTAACTTAATTTCTGAACTAATTAATTTTTTTTTCAGCATTTATAAAACCTTTCCATGTGTAAATCAGTCTACTAAACCACAAAATAATGTATATCATGCAATAACCTGCCTAGACTACAGTAGCTATAGAGCTAAATACAGGTTAACATATTTGTATTGATTAACCTAAACTTTCTAATAAAATTTTATTCATTTGTTATTATTTATCAACAGGCAGTGGACAGAAGAGATACTGCTGTTTTCTGAACATGAAGAAGAAGATGCATCACATACAGAGGGAGTGGCTCTTATGGTCTCCAAGTCAGCTCAGAGAGCACTCATTGGGTGGGAAGTCCAGGGCCCACACATCATCACAGCCTCATTCAAAACAAAACAGCAGAGGATCAACATGAACATTGTAAAGTGCTATGCCCCAACCAATGACAGTAATGACGAAATCAAAGACCAGTTCTACAACAGACTGCAGGCTGCCATCGGGACTCTCTCAGAAAGAGACTTCAACATCATCATGGAGCCTCAATGCCAAGATCGGCAGCGACAACATCGGATTCGAGGAGGTCATGGGGTAGCAGGCTCTGGGAGTGATAAATGACAACAGAGAGAGGCCTATGCGCCACAAGCAACCTTGTCATCGGCGGCACAGTTTTCTCACACAAGAGAATCCACAAGGAGACCTGGATATCACCTGACCAAACTACTGAGAACTAGAGAGACCACGTGTGCATCTCAAGAAAGTTCCGAAGATCACTCCAGGACGTCAGAGTCAACGCTAGCAGTTCAACACCACACAGGTGAAGGATGCAAGAAAGCTGAAAGAATACAGGCTCGCCCTCACCAACAGGTTCCAGGTTCTCGAGGAGCTTCTGGAAGAAAACACATTGACGATCAGTGGAAGGAGGTGAAAAATGCAGTGAAAACAACATGCAAAGAAGTACTGGGCTAAAAGAAGCACAGCCAAAAGGAGTGGATATCACCAGAAACACTGGAGGTGGCAGACAGGAAGAAGAAGAAACAAAACTCATCAATAGCCGCACAAGAGTGGAGAAGGACCTCGCTCAGGAGACTTACACAAAAGCCAACAGAAGTGTTAAGAACAGCGTCAAAGCTGACAAGAAAAACTTTGTTGAGGCACTTGCAGCAGAGGCAGCCCAGCATGGAAACATGAAAGATCTCTACAAAACCAAAAAGCTTTCGAAAAATTTGCCAAGCCAGAGAGACCTGTAAAGGACAAACAGGGAAGTGCCATCCAGGGAAACAAGGAACAGAAGAACAGATGGAGGGAGCACTTGAAGGAGCTTTTGAACAGATCAGCTCCTCAGGATCCACCAGACATTGAGGCAGCTGAGAGCGACTTGTAGATACACTGTGACGGGCCCATAAAGGAAGGGATCCCAAAGGCCATCAAGCAGTCAAAGTCAGGCAAGGTAGCTTCATCCGACAGTATACCGACAGATTTGCTGAAGACCTCAGCAACTTTACTAACTACAGAATCCAACTCCAACACCAGGGGGTAGGATTCTGAAAGGATCGGTCATGTATAGACCAGATCGCCACACTGCGCATCATACTGGAGCAGTCAATGGAATGGAATTCGTCTCTCTACATCAACTTCCTAGACAACAAGAATGCATTCAACAACATTGATCAAGGGACCTTATGGAAGTTGCTGAGACACTTCCGAGTGCAAGAAAAGCTCACTAAGATCATCAGGAACTTCTACAGAGAAAAGTCTGAAAAAAGCACATGGAAAGAATTATGAATGAAGAGAATGAGTGGGATCAATAGGTGAGAGCAGAATTGGTGGAAGGGCCAGTTGAGAGGGTTAGTCGAAAAAAAGTGGTGAAGACGATAAGATAAATGAAAATGGGAAAGGCTGCTGGACCCCTGGAAGTAAGTGTTGAAATGACAGTGGCAAGTGGGGAGATTGGGATTGGTGTGATAGTGTACAGTAGCTGTGTCAATGTGTGTTGGATGAAAACGGAATGCCGGTTGAAAGGCCATTGAGTGTTATGGTACCTATTTTAAGGGGAAAAGGGATGCAATAAGTGCAAGGCGTATAGGGGCGTTAAGTTAAAGCATGCAATGAAAATTGTAGAAAAGGTGCTAGAAAAGAGATTGGAGTGTGTAGTAAAAGTGAACGAGATGCAATTTGGTTTTATAGCAGGGAAAGGAAAGGTAGATGTAGTGTTTTATTTTGAGAAGAGGAGTACTTAGAGAAAGAGGAAAGGTTGCACATGTGTTTTTTTTACCTGGAAAAAGCATTTGACAGAGTCCCGAGGAAGGTAGTGGAGTTGGCACTGAGGAAGAGAGATGTACCAGAGGTAATGGTGAGTGCTGTCATGAGTATGTATGAAGGTGCGAAAACAAGAGTTAGAGTCTGGCAACAGTTGTCTGAGGAGTTTAAAGTGAAAGTTGGTGTGCACCAGGGATCTGCGTTGTTGCCATTGGTTTTTTACCCATTGTGGTTGATGTTGTTACGGAGAGTGTGAGGAGTGGTTTAATGAGTGAGATGTTGTATGCGGATGTTTTAGTGTTGATGAACGAAATGATAGAGGAACTGAGAAAGAAGTTCTGGAAATGGAAGAAGGCATTCGAGCAAGGAGCTGAAGGTGAACCTAGAAAAGACAAGTGTTAGTGAGTGGTGCAAAAGTTGAAGTAACCGTAAGTAAGATAGATCCTTGAGGTAGTTGTGAGAAGATAGTAATTGCAAATTCAGTGTTGTGTGAGAAGTGTGGTAAGGAAATGGATTATTGGAACTGGTGGAGGAGTTGTGTGAAGAGGTCGAAACAGTGAAGAGTTTCTGTCATTTAGGGGATAGAGTGAAAGCAAGTGGTGGTTGTGAGGCAGCTGTGACAGCAAGGACGAAAATTGGGTGGGTGAAGTTCAAGGAATGTGGAGAGTTGCTAAACTCAAAAAGGCTCTCGCTTAAGATGAAAGGAAGGATTAGTCTGAGTTGTGTGAGATCGGTGATGCTATATGGGAGTGAGACATGGTGTTTGAGGAAAAATGAGAAGGAGATTTTGAGAAGGACTGAGAGAGCAACGGTTAGAGCAATCTGTGGTGCAAAAATAATGGAGAAAACGAAGACAGGGGACTTAATGAAGATGTTAGGATTGAAGGAAACAGTGGTTCAGATGGCAAAAGCAAATGGAGTAAGATGGTATGGACATGTGTTAAGGAAAGATGATGACCATGTTTTGAGAAGGGCTTTGGAATTAGAAGTGAAGGGGAAACAAGGACGACAGAAAGAAACAAGGAAAATGTCAGTGGAGAAGGAAAGCAAAAGTGTTGGCTTAAAGAAGGAACTTACAATGAATTGAGCAAAGTGAAGAGTGGGAGTTAGAGAGATTACCACCAGGGTGGGTTAAATCCGGCCACCCCCATTTACGGGGATAAACCAAGATCAAAATTGGATTGACTGATTGATTGATATCATTAAAGCATTATTTTCTGTCTTAATTTTTAATTTGATTAGAAATGAATAAAGGCACATCATAAAATTAAATATAGAAACAAAGAAAACTGCCATGAAAAGGTTTGACACCATAGTCGATGAGATTGTTAGCAATGTGGCATGACATACAAGATTATGGTATTCAGAGCATAAATATGGCAGATTGCTTCAAAATTTTGATATTTTTGGTCAATTCTAGGTCTTGTGAAGTTTTCTTTTCGTTAACACCATTCAAAAACCACACATTATTTTTCCACATTTTAATCATTCTAATATTTAAAAACTATGTCATACACAACCACTGTCATCAAGCAACCTCATACACCCTATGGATAATGAAAATTTTCCTTTGGGAGCTGGTGACGAGTTCGCAAGAAAGTGAGGCCCAAAGGGCCACTGTATGTTTTAGAATTTGTGTGGTATTTCTTACATTTTTGCTTCATTTTGTGGGGGTTTCGATGCCTTTAAACTGCTGTGTTCCTCGGTGTACCATCAAGAGTGATCGGAAGGCAGAAGGAGACAAAATTTCATTCTTTAACTTTCCAAAGAAAACAAATTTACGTAAGAGTTGGATTCACGTTATTCAAAGAGACCCGGGAAAGGACTTCCAACTCACTAGTCTCACTAAAGTTTACTCAAGACATTTCAAGACTACAGAAAAGAAAAACCGTTGAATGGAATTGTCAAACTAAAGCCAGGATCCATATCATCGAAGCTTGCTTGGTTTTTTTTCAATCTCCCAAAAAGAGAAAATCACCAACCAAGCGTGAAGTATTTCCATCACGACCGAAAGCTTCGATAGACCTCATCCACTCAGAATCTTTGACAAGCGAATTTGTAGACGAATTTCTTGAGCCTATGGTAGAGGAATGGCTCATAGAATCCAAGAAAATGAAGAAATAACAAACCTTAAAGTTAAGCTTAATGAACTTCAAGCAGCCAAAGACCAACAAGAAGAAGCAAACAAGCAGCTCATAGCAGTACTCGAATTGGAGGGTCGTGAAGCTGTTGAGACCTGTTTGATTGTGAAGCTGAGAAAGAGGAAATGGAAAAAAAAACATCTGCTCGAGAAAAAGTTACATGATGTAGAAGCCAAGCTTTTTAAGTTAGATAATTTGAAATCTGATGAAAACATAGCTTTTTATACAGGTTTCCCTAACTACAGCACATTTCTGTTTCACATTTCTAACACATCTGTGTTAGTCGCCAACCAGAACACCTTAAACAAAAGTTGACTCAAAAAGTGTCTCCTGCTTTTCAAATTTTTGGGGTTGCCATATATGTATTTTGTTCTTACATTCTATTTTCTTTAGTTCTTTTGTTTTATAGCTTATCATCATCATCATCATCAATCCAGTTTTAATCCAGTTTATTGTTCAATATTTTTATAGGTATTCACTGTTTTTACATAATATCAACCAGTTTGAGAAAGGCAGTAGCATATGATTACTAAAAGCATATTTTTATAAATTTTTATAAATTTTCATACAGAGATAATTTTTTATAAATGTCTTACAGATAAACAAGCAAAATGTTACCTCTTTCTTGTATGTCTTGTTAAACTCCTCTGCTGATCGACCTTGCCTTCGAAATTTGACAGCAAGATTGTTCTTCAATGCAGCACTAATCTCTTTCAGTGTAGGTTGTAATAGTTCCATCTTAGCAATCATTTTATTCTGGTGTATTGCAAGTGGAAGAGTTATTGTAGACCTGAGAACAACTGTTGTCCCAGTAATTGTAGCCCACCAAGGTAATTGAGTCTTTGTATGGATCACTTCAAGGGCACACTGGGCTGCATATACCAGAGGGAAATCAGGTGAGGTGAAATATGCTGTAGAAGGTTCATTTCCATATCCCCTTTGGTATAGCAATGGAACAGCTGTTTCAAGCAGTGACTTTTTAAAGGTAATAACCTGTGAAACAGCACAAATAATTTAGCAAAGTTAAAAATTTTAACCTGAACAGTTGGTATCAAATTATGTAGACATGGTCAAGCTTCCACAGGATTTTTTGCCAACATAAAGTGTTTTACAATGAATTTATAGTCATATAGCAACATTAACATAAGAGTTTCAGCTACTTCCTAATGATAGTGTTATTTGGTAATTACAGAAGGTTGATCATGCATAAATGGCACAAGGTTGTAATTAGTGCAAGCTAACAACTTTACTCAAACCCTACTTTCTATTAGTTTATAAAATAACCAAAATAGTACGCGCGCTGTGATTGGTTGAAAAACTGTGGTTTATTGTGCCGATAAACCACA
>JAOBRB020068392.1:0-14639 GCA_027575285.2 Zoanthus pulchellus | reverse complement strand
TCCAAAGCTTCATTAACATCTGTAAACATTTCTAATGTATTCCATGGAACACAATCTAAATCTGACAATAGACTGTCGACATTAAGATTTTTAGTTGAGCGAAAACTTATAGTATTATGTGTAGCATACTTTAATTTGATAGGCCTAGATTTCCAAGATATGAAAATAGGCAAGTAGTCACTTAAGGATAGGGACAAAGTGTCAGATTTAAAAATATTACCTTAAAGTAGCCGGCTGTTTATCCCTGTCGCTATTTTGAACTAGCAAAGCAACCCAGTTTAATTAAGTTTATTTTGAAGCCATCTACAGTATAAAATTATTAAGAGGATGCAATCTTCTAACTCTAAAACTAATCTGTTCGACGGTCAGCGGGATATACTGCGCATGCGCCATAGGAATATAAACAGCTTTATAGACTTTTTTTGTCTTCCACTGGTATGTATGGAATGGAATGTTTTGACAAGTTCGATTAACGACTTGATAAGAGCTTGCCTGACAGATTGTTAACAAAAATAAAATTAATTGTGATACACGACCAGTTGCTTATCTCCAAGTGGAGTCTAGATTGTTTTTATAGATATAAACCACTAAGCAGCGCACAAACTTGAGATTTTGTAAGTTATTGTATTTTCCCGACTCCCTTTCAGTTGTATACAGTAACCTTCATAGCGATTTATATTTTAAGTAGCACATAAGCAAAACTGAAAACGACTCAACTACTGAATTTCGCTTTGTGAAAATGTCTTTGGTGTTGAAATAGATCTTTATATGCTATCAGTGTTAAAATCAATTTTTGGGGGGGCTTGCGGGTAGCAATAAAAATATTGTTTTGTAAAAACCTTAAAATTTTCAACAAAGGGTGTTGTATGCCTTTCTCAAATAATACTACTTTCTCAGTTTCCCGCCCGCACTTTCTAAGCTCTGCTTACCCCTAGTATTAAACATTTTATTTGAAAATTCTCTCTAATACTCAGTAGGGCCGCATCTATTTCCTAAGCATTAAGTAGGTCATGCGCACTTTCCAGGTGTCCATCGAATGGCATTATTTGAAATTATATTTGATTAACTAAACGTTTGTCACTGCCCCTTGCACCATACATAAAATTATTTGCGATTTTTAATGGAATTCTCCAGAATTCGGTTTGTTCTACTGAATAGCTTTACAAGTGCCATTCACTCAGAGAGTGATTATATTCAGGTGTAAAACTATAAATTTATTGAGACAAGAAACCAAGTAAATAAAGGGAAATCGTATCCTTATCGAAGCATTGCGTTTTTTGTAATTTGTTTGATACTTAATAGAACAAATGTTTTACTTGTTTCAGGAGATTGCAGAGCAAAGAGGGGATCATGACGAAGCTGATACGATTAGAGGAGAGCTTGAAGATCTGGAGGAGCGGGCACAAGAGTTAGACAAACAACGTAGTAAAGGTTTAGGAGCTATTAGGTACTGAATATCTCAAATATAATCAGAATATGTGTACTTATGAATGATCAGAGACAGTTTTATTTTGAGTGTTTTGTTTACAACTCGTTGTATGTACTGGCCACACAGTTAACAAGAAAATTGGAACGCTGCACAAGGCAAAGCAAAGTGCGGTATTGACAAATTTTGCGTTTATGTGTGGCCAGCAAATAATTTTCTTTTATCAACAATACTGGAACTTAAAAATACTCTTTCTTATCTTTAAATATTTATTCTGAGCTCATTTTGTTGCACATTGGCGATGTGTAGAGGACTCAATCAATTTAACTTTTTAAGGTTGACTTAAATTCTTAAAACAGGTCTAAGTTAAATTTCAGCTCAAACTTCAACTTCTGTAATTAGAATGCAATCAATCTGGTGTAATAGCGTTATCTGATGTAATTGCGATAAAGAGTCCTTAGAATAAGAGGCAGTCCGCCTAAAACTGGCCACTCGTTTTCAGTTTCAAAAATCGGGTTTTTTTAAATTTTTTCCTTTTTTTAGTTTTTGAAAAATATACATAGGCTCCAAATTCTCCAACAGTCAGTTTACCAAAATGGCGGCTGTCAAGAAGACAAAATTCACCTTTTTACGTGAAAGTCGTATTTGCGACATATTGTGTTCTCGTCAGTAGTTTTTACATCGAAGTGCAAATTGTATCTAGTTTTAGTTATTTCTTTTACTGGTTTATCGATTTCTCAGCGTTTTGGTGCAAAACAAGATTTTTAAGTGATGAAGTGAGAAACACGATTTAGTCATACCAATTTTTTTCCGTGCAGCACTATGCAGTTTCGTTCAACTAATGTACATTTTCAAAGCAAGAACCTAAAAACGCATTTGCAGTAAGTTTTACTAGATGCCAGTCAGGAAACTTGTTAACATGAAAAATACTCATACATGGTACAGCGGAAATGTTTGGAAAACACTGTCAAATATGGCTATATGTTAAAAACATCAACGCTGCCAGTTGAAAAAGGGCTGCAGACCCTGAAGGTATGTACCAGTATCCTCCCAATATATTGTCTACATGAAATTTGAGATATCAATGCCTTTTAGCTTGACAGCATAACGGATAGCTTAGGTGTTTACCGTGAAGTTGAAGAAAGCTTATTTCATTTTCGGCCAACGAGAAGTTTGAATGAATCAATTTGATGGATTTGGTTGTGACGTCCATTGATCATTCGTAGCGCAAAAGCACTAGTGCATGATTACAGAAGTTGCCAGTTTTTATTCTTTTCGATCGGACAATTGATGGTAGCTGTTCGCTTTTAACTTCAGGTTATGGTGAAATATTTTCTTACTGTGTGTTTTTGGAAGTGTGTTGAATTCTATTTTTCTAAGGAAATTTTTTGAAAAAATGTTTATGTTCATAGTCTAGAAACCACCTAAAGTAGATTTTAAAAGTATGCTCTAAAAACAACGTAGATTTGTCAGTACTCGTATATACTGTCTCTGATTGTAAACCAATTTTGTGTATTTAAAAGGGAATAAGAAAAGTTTTCGTTTGGGGCATAATTTGTGAAACATATTATCCGCTGTTTCTTTTTTATGCCATTAGACCATCCCCAGATATTTTTATGTTTACAGCGTTTTTGAACCAAAATATAGGGTTGTTATTTATAGTCGTTTGTTTACACTATTTTTTGCAATGTGTAACTTTATCTTAACTTTTAGGATTTTTTGTGTAGATTTATTGCTTTATAGGTTAAAGGGGTAAAAGTACGTCCACTTCAGTTGCCTTCTTTGACATATCGGGTTCACTCTTTTTCTATAAAAACATTGTTTTTCCGACATAGGTTGGATGATTCCTATTTTGGATAATTTTAGGCTAAAAATATTTGTACGAATATTCTCAGTTTCGGGATATTGGTGATATGTGGTGTTAAAGGGCATTAAAGAAATAACCTGTATATCACTGTATGGCTTTTCCTTTTGGGATAAAAAGCAGTTGCAATCCACGTAATCAGTGATCTATTTTCAAGGCGTTTAAAATTGTATTCTTAACAAAACCGAAATATTCTTAAAATGTGGCCATTGTCACCTTCAATATTTTTATTAAGTATATTAGCATCAAATGTAGAAATTAAAAAGTACTACAAAAGTGAAACATAGACTCAGCGAGAAACTCAGTTTTAATGATATGAATTCATATTTTTAAAGTACTTATGTGAAATTTCGTTTTATACTTTTCCATTCCAATCAGAATCTACCATTTTTACCAACACCTAATGTGCAATATTAAAATTAGAACTCGGCGGTAACATTGTTGACACAAAATGAACATCATGTGACTCTGTGGATGAAAAGTAACATCTGGACGGAATGAAAATAGTTGCAGGAGTAACGCCGTATGGATAACTATGTGAAATGTCTTGTTTAAAATAATGAAGATTGGCGTAAAAATGTTCATTATGAATTCGTGTTTTCCAACACGTCTCCTGCTAGCGAGTTCCGCAAAAGAAAATTTTTTTGAGTGAACTTCTTCGATAACACTTGGGAATTGTTTATCTTTTCGAGGCTACAGAAATATTTACAACAGATGATTCTTTCAAATCACAAATTTTAAAATTTGCAGCGAAACTCAAGCGATTTTCGTTGTTAGGTTTTCAGTAAACTGTCACTTTTCACTGTTACGTTCTGCTTTTTCTCCGGCACTTTCTTATAATTGTTTTCATGTATATCATTAACAAGTAATCGAACCTTTTACTTGTTCAATATGGAATTAATTTGCACTTGTATATTTTAAAAACCTGTAAATAAATTCCATATTAAACTTGTTAAGGTTCGATTATATATGCTAATTTGTTATGATAATAATTTATTATATGCGTCGTGTTAATATCTATATTTGATATATACTATACATCTTCAGTTATCCTTCCTCGGTGTGTATGTTAGGTTGGTTGTGATATATTTATTATATTAGTATTGTAACAGCTTTATTTTCTTAAATTGTGTTTACTTTAAAACGTTAAGACAGGCATACGGTTTGAATTGGCAGATACATATTAAAAGACGTCGTTTTTTTATAAATCTAAGCGGTTATCTCGTATGTCCCTTATTCGGTTATTAGGAATCTTTTAATTCTGGTTATGCGCTGAAGTGCTTATATTTACTAAATCTTTTATTCAGCTTTTCAACTCTGTGGTTCCAACTCTTCTGGAATCTATAAAACCTTCTATTTATTTCAACAATTGTAAGGCTTGCACATAAAAACTATTTCATTTCTTTAAAATTTTTATTAGGTTATACCTGTTTTAATTTTTAAATTTTCTTTCACAGTTATATAAACGAAAGGAACAGAAAACGAAACATTGTTGAAGCAGAAAAGGCCGCTATGGTTTGTATATTTAAAAGATATTAATACTATTACTTCTATACTTTATTACTATATTTTATAGTATATTTATATTACTAATCTTGTTCTCATTTTATCTTGTAACTTGCCTCCTATAGGAAGAGATGAAAAATGAAACAGTTTCTGATGATCCTTTCACAAGACGAAAAACACTACCACATCAGCTACTTACAAATGTAACGCATTGCTATGCTTTTGTGTGCTTAGACTTAACTGTTCTGCTCAACATTTATCCACAATTATAAATGCTCTGTACTTATGATATTTAACAATTATTCCGATGCAATTGGTTTAAAAAGCTAAAAGTTCCAAGGCAGTGTTTAAAACAGTAGTAAATTATTAAGATAGAGAATGGCCCCAATTTTTTTAAGAATAGTTTTGTTTGACACATTCTTTAGAAATATCTTCAAATAACTACTCAGGTTGAAAGAGTATATTCTAGTGGTAAGATTTTTTGATCCTGATCGTAAATTTATGACTGGAACAGGTGATTGATTGTAAAAGCTTTTTAATTTTTCAAATATACGGATCATTAAGATATTAATACAAGAAAAATGAAATTTTAAATTATTCCTTGGATAAATTTACATTCACGATGCATGATACCTTGTATTTTGAGCACAAAATTTATTTTGTTGTACAAGAAATCCAAACATTTAACTTGAAAAAGTTCCAGTGTCCCAAAATGGAGCCTTTTAATTATGAGTGACAACTTTCGATATGTATTAATTATACCACATTGTTTTTAATCTTGTTTTTGTAAATCGTAATTTGGTTGAAAAGTCGTTCTTTGTTGTATGTTTTGTTTTTACTTTTTCATTTAAAAGCTGACCAAATTTCATGTTTTTAAGATAAAAACAGAAAAGAAAACTCTAGAAGGGGAAAAGGAAAGACCTTCGATAAAGGTATCAAAAGAGCCATCTATAGAACAAGTAAGTACAACCAATAATGTTATTCATCATTATAATTATAATTATCTAATGAAATTTATATAGTTATTTATAAAATGTTCAAATGCACTTTATAACTAAGAATAAATATCAATGAATTAAAATACATACTACACAGTTGTATCTATTAAACTATAAACCAACTGCTTTTCGGAAAAGAAGTGTTTTCAATTTAGATTAAAAATAGTCGTGAGATGAACATTGATAGAGACTGGAAGGTAGAGGTGCAGCAGCGGTGAACGATCTGGAGCGAAAAGAAGAGAGGAGTTTGAACTTACGTTATATCAGAACTATTCTTTTATTTTGATAAGATCAGACAGGTACATAGGAGTTTGACCATTTATTGCTTTTTACGTAAAAGAAAGGCCTTTAAAATAGATTCTGAATTTAACAGGTAGCAAATGAAGGTCTTGTAGAAGTTTTTATGTGCAATCCTTACAATTATTGAAATAAATAGGAGGTTTTATAGATTCCAGAAGAGCTGGAACCACAGTGTTGAAAAGCTAAATAAAAGAATTAGTAAATATTAGAACTCCAAGATTCTTTGCAGATTCTATGAAAGTAATTGTTTGTTGCCATCTATGAGATCGTGGATTGAATGTTTACTGAGCTGCTGTCGATTTTCAAGAATCGTAAATTTTATTTTTCATCATTCCTTTTCAATTTTTTTTTCTGACATTCACTTTTTCGTTGCTTGAATACAGTTTTCCATATTGTTCACTGCACACACCTCGCTGTTCATGTTAAACCATGTTCATCAATTACATTGAAGAGGTCACTTTCATTAACTGTGAACAGTAAGGGCCTTAGAAAAGAACCCTGGGGAACGCTGCATGTAAGATTAAACTTTTGAGAAAGGCCACCAAACAAAAATTCTTTGCTGTCGGGAAGAAAGGTAGTTTTTAAACCAATTCAAAGGAGTTCCTGATCATCCCCATGGGATAAATAAATGCTTCACTTTCTGTTAACCATTTGTTGTCCCGGAAAACAATAAGTTTTTTTTTTTGTAAATGTAAATCTTTTTGTTGTTTTAACGTTTTTTGTTCACATATCTCTATCCTTTTGTTTCTCTTTGTTTTTTGCATACCATCTCATCGTGTCATATTCATTTCTTTGACTATGAAACCACCTCTATATTTTTTTCATGCATTCACTCTGATGAAGGACTCCAGTCCGAAACATTAGTAAATAAATTCATCTCCACTACGGTGTATTAACTTATTTATTTTCAAAAAGAACTGTTTCTGTTGAAACACCGACGCAGCTTTCCATTTATGACATTCATTATTATGAGGACAGCTGATGCGTATGGAGTGATCGACTGTATCAAATGCAGTCATAGGTCAAGAAGAACAAGAACTATAACTTTTTATAATATCATTTTGAAACCTTAGAAGGGCAGTTTCTGTCCTGTGATTTATACAAATTGAAGTAGAGGATATAAATTATTAGTGGCAATGTGCTGATGTAAGTGAATAAAAATAACTTGCTTTGTAAGTTTGCGAGAAAAAGGCAAGGTACTGGACGTAGGTTGTTAAATGACAGCTCATGGGCAGCATCCTTCACAAACGAGTAAACAAGCACCTCTTTTCAGATGTCAGGGAAAAACCCTTGCTGAAGCGATAAGTATATAATACGAGCTAGCACAGGTAGCATCGCAACTTCCCATTGCACCAGAAGGGAGGTCAGCATTGGGTCAAGTGTGCTAAATTTTATAGTTATTTATTTGTCTAGAGCGTGGACGCCCTTGTTGGTTAGTGGCTTAAACTCAGTAAATCGAATACAGTAAAAACCGCAAGTAAGAACTTAAAAATTAAGAACCCGTAAGGCTACAATTTGCCATTTATAACCCCCTATTAACCAGAACCTATTTAGCCTGAGAAATTTAAATTAGGTTCATATTTTCTAAAATCATACCAATACAGTACAAATACACTGAAACAATCTTTTGTGCAAGTACATTACAGCTACACTGAAATACTCATAATTGAAGAAAAAAGATTGTAGTTGTAAAGCAATTTAGAACTGTTGCACGAGAAAATAACTGCAAGACAGACGACAATCCTTCATGATAAGTTGGACATGCACGTACAGCATGGAGAGCATTGGTAAAAGAAAAACATTTTATCAAGAGACTTTTTCAGAAAACAGGATGCCTAATCACTATTGATGGGAGTGATGATAACATGATTAATCCTCAAGGACTTGATACATTTTGACACTTACATATTATGGCATTTTCATATTTTGAAACTTAGATATTTTGACAGAAGATATTATTTCATGTTTGACTTTGAACTAAAGTGGGTCAATCCCTTTGTTGATCTCCATCTCATCTAAGTACCAAGAAACTAGCGAAAGTACAACTATGGTCTGTCTTTTTAATTGGTTTATGAATATCTAACATAAAAACAAGTGTTAAGTGAACAGTAATATTGACATTACGATCATTAATAGTTCGCCTAAATATCCTAGATCATTACATAATATTGGTTAAATTATAAATCTTTTTAGTTTTACTTAATATTTTTGAAGTTTTTCGTAATCGATTATGTTTTGTATTGTCTATCGTTTATTTATTGTTGCTAAGCATGCGAATTCTTTTTACAACTATGACTTTCTTTCCTTTCAAATATTGTAATATAAAACTCTGTGTGCTATTGCTCTTAACCATGCCAAACAAAGGAAAATCGAAATCGACCTCTGCTGGGATGATGGAAGAATTTGAAGATGCTGTACTCGCCACGAAAGCTTAATCTTTTCCCTGACCAAATCAATTATATTTTAAGCTACACGTACCTTTTAAAAAGCTTTCGAAAGTGAAAGATCCTGGCTAAAGCAGAATTTAGAAACAAACTTTATTCTAAATTACTTAAAAGTAAACAAACTAATCCTGACCTTCAATATCTCTGTAAGAAATTTAGAAATAACGTGCTAACATTATGGTCTGATATTTGATGATTTTTGAGCATTAATAAATGTAAAAGTAGCTACATGACTTCTACTTAAAACAACAATAAGTCTGCTGACAATTATAGAGACATTGCTATTATCTTTAATAATTCTTTTTTGCTAACGTTGGTAAAACTACATAGAAAGTAATCCCCCAGGGAAGTCTATATAAGCTAGAAGTTCTTCTGGCCCACAAAGTGTACCTATTACTATTTTAAAAACCATTAGGGATTAGTTTCGGTTTATTTTATTTATTTTGCTTTTTGACACATATATCTATTTACACAAATTCTTGAATATTTTAGGAAAAGGTGGGAAAGGAAGCCCACAAAGAAACCAAGATCCTTATAAGTGATGCGGGTGCCCTGACCCTATTCCTAACCCTGGCTTACAGACGGTTTGATGGAATTTAAAAAATGAGTTTTATTGAAAAAAAAACAATAAATAAACACACACGCAAAGAACAAGAAAAGCAAACACAAGTACAATTAGAAATTTAAATAAGGGGGAAGATTTAGTTTAAAAAAGTGCTTTGAGCTTGGTCTTAAAAGGGGAGATGCTCTCTGTATTTTTAATGTTAGAATTTAGCTGATTAAATGAGATACGTCGCTTGAAAGAAATTGCAAATTTCCTTATATTGGTTCTGCAGGAAGAAGTGTGAAACGAGTTTGAGTTTCTTGTGTTACTTCACTTAAGGAAAAAAAATGAGAGAGAACGTCGTTTTTAAGTAGTTTAGAAACATAAATTTCAAATGTTGGAAATTTATATTTGTCACGGACCTTTAAAATTTTAAATTGCTATATTAATATAATCAATGATACCTTTACCATTGGTGAACTCCAATCTTTGTTCTTTCTAACTTCAGTAAATTGAGAGATTATTTTAAATTTGATGATTCAGCTTTTGTTGGTTGGGATCATGTCATTCCATGTATTGATGATCCCAATGGTATTTTTGAATCGCTACATGCAAATCTTATAAGAGTCATAGATATGTATGCCCTACTTAAAAAATTATCTAGGTAAGAGATCAATTTTTTTTCCAAGCCATGGATCACTACAGGAATAAAAAAGACTATACAAGAAAAAAATAGACTCTTCAAACAATATCTACGAACAAAGACACCTCATGACTCCTTTACATACAAGTATTACAACAATCACAGCAACAGATTAAATTAATTATAAGCAAAAAACTACTATAACAAATATTTTATTCAAAATAAAAAAAATACTTGGAAAGGCATTAGAGAATTGATATCTAATAAAAAAGTGACCAATGTAAATATTTCTTCAAAACTATTTTTTCAGATAAATCTGAAACTAAAGATGCAAAACAAATAGCTAACACTTTTAACAAATATTTTTCCAGTATCATTGAAACAATGTCTAGTTCCAATCCAAATATGTGTAGCTCCTCACTTTTTAATTACATGAATAATCCTATTTAAAATAGTCTATTTCTTAAACCAGTTACCGCTGAAGAAATTATAAATGAAATTGTCAAACTTGATTCTTTTAGATCAACCAGTCCAAACAGTATTCCTACTAAATTACTAAAATTGATCATAGCCCTCCCACTAGAATGACTTTTAACTGTTCATTATCCACTGGTATTGTACCTGAGAAATTTAAACTAGCTTGTATAATTCATGTTTTTAAAAGGGCCTTTAAAACTAATGTCTGTAACAACAGACAAATCTCACTATCAAATTTTAATTCCTTGTTAGAGAGATTTATGTACAAACGACTGATTGAATTTATTAATAAAAACAATGTCTTGTTTGAAAATCAGTTTGGATTTGGAGCTAAACAGTCCACTTCACTTGTCACAATTTTGATCATAGATAAGTCCAAAATGCCATTGAAGATGGTGATTATTCCTGGTATGGTATTTTCTTAGACCTTCGTAAGGCATTTGATTGTGTAAATCACAGTATCCTCTTATCTAAACCTTGAATATTATGGCATTAGAGGCCTTACTTATCTCTGATTGAAATCTTACTTAACAAATAGAAGACAATTCTACTCCAAAGGTAACACTACCTCTGATGAGCAATATATTTCAGGTGGTGTTCCCCGGTTTAGCGTTCTGGGACCACTCTTGTTCCTCTTATACATAAATGACTTTAAAAACTTTAAATTTGATTTATTTGCTGATAACTGGAATCTCTTTTATGCACACAAGAATATTATAGAACTTGAAAAACAGATTAACATACATGTTATCAATATTCATCACTGGCTTTTATCTAACAAACTGTTTCTTAATATTGATAAAACAATTTTTGTTACTTTTCATCCACCCCAAAAGAAACTCCTACATAATTTACAACTTATTATCAGTCAATTATCCTTGAATCTAGTATTAGCTATCTTGGTTTCTATTTGAATTCTCATTTATCCTTCAAAACTCATGTTTAAAACCTGTCTAAGAAAATGAAATGTAGTATAGGTATCGTATGTAAAGAACGTCGTTATGTTACTTTTAAAGTACTTATTCAATAATACTACTCTCATACTTAGTCCTATCTCATTTATGGCATTTCTGTTTGGGGAAATACTTACACTTCTACACAGAAACCTCAAATTGTACTTAGAAAAAAGCAATACGTATTATGACTTTCTCAAAGTTTCGTGAACGCAGTAGTCCTCTGTTTAAAAAAACTTGGTATTTTGAAACTAGCTGAACTGATTACCCTTCATAATTCTCTTATTATGTTTGAATTTCGTGCAAATAATTTGCCCAGTGTCTTTGATAATTTTTTTACTTTAGCTAAAAATCTCCATTGTCACACACTATATTTGATTCAAAACAATCTTTTTGCCTGCCTTGAATTAGAACAAATTATGGGAAATTTTCACTTCGATATCAAGGCCCACTTTACATGGGATGACATTGAAACATCAATCATGACAAAATCCAAAAATAATATTGAATCCAAATAAATTGAATAATGTTCCACAAGAACTTATTTTAGAACCCCTTTTGTTCTTTCTATTTGTAAATGACTTGCCTATTAGCTCTAGTTTACTATCATTTCATCTATTTGCTTATAGAAATCTCCATTTTTCTAGTAGAAGCCTCAGTCACCTTGAAACAATTCTAAACAGGGAGATAAAATGTTTTGCAGAGAGGATGAAGTGTAATCAACTAAGAACAATTTTTATTCATTTTCATTCCAGTAAACTTAAACCTAATCAGTCATTAAAAATTAAAATTGATAAGGTTTATATTAAACGGATTGGCTCTGTTAATTACCTACAGTAGGCATAACATTTGATTCCAACTTAACTTGGAGAAGTCAAATAAATGAGTTATATTTGAAAATATCTAAAACTGTCGGTATCTTATCAAAGGTGAGACATTTTGTTGACAAACATATTCTGGTTTTGCTTTATCACTCTTATTTATCCTTTCCTTACTTATGGGCGGACGTGGTTGGCACAGTTGATAAGATCTCTGCACAAGCCACAAGGTCCTCAGTTCGATCCTTTTTTTCCGACTATGACAACTCAGCTTTCCATTCTTTTGGGGTAGGTAAATGAATACCAGTATCTGTTGGAAGCTAACCTACGATGGATTAGTGTCCCGTCCAGGGGGAGTCAAGGACTCTCATCCGCTTAACACTAAGGAAATCGGAGATAAGTGCTGGCCCAAGGGCCACAAAGCTCGTAAAAGGATTTAGCTTTCTCACGTACGATGCCCATATCTGGGGTTTAACCTTTCCCTCATTTTTAACTCCATTAATAATTATCCAGAAAAAAGCAACTAAAATATAAACTTTCTTTGAACCAAAGTCCCATTGTGGGCCTCTGTTGAAATCTCTTAAACTTCTTAAACTAATGTAATTAAGTCACACATACTCTTTTTTGTTTATCAGTTGTCGCACTGACTGTTACCCCCTTGCTTCAAATTTACTTCTTTTGGTTAATTCCTATTCAAAGAGGCAATCATATAAATCAAATCCTTATGTAGCTGCTGTAAAATCCACCTATATGGTTTACACTTTCTATAATTTATCCGTCCTCGCCTTTGGAATCTGTCATCTTCAAGTATATTAATTCAAAATCTTATAAAATAAAACCTCAAAAATTCAATAATCAATAATTATTTAAATTATTTATCTACTTTAGCACATAAAAAACATTTTCCTGTAAATAGATGTGTATACATGTACATGAGTATGTTTATGTATAAATGCTTATGTGTGTATATTTATGTATACATACAGTAAAAAAGCTGATTTACTTCATATACATCGTCGTCGGCATCCACGCCGCAAAGCACACTGAATGGGCGGAGCAGGATCTCGCGTGGCTGTGAAGCCCAATCCTTGAGTAGCAGTCCGCTCGTATGTGGTATAGGTTTTCCATGACTCACTTCCTTAGAGGAGAGTCAACAGAACACAAGCTTGATAAATGCAGACCTTTGTCTTACACTCAGCTGGCTGTTCCACACTCGCTTGTTAAGCTTGGCCATGACCCCTGCAGCCTTAGCGATTCTCGAGCTGATCTCAGTGTCAAGAGATGTTGAGCTTGTTACTGTGGAACCTAGGTAGGTAAAAGTGTCCACAACCTGGAGCTGAGTATCCCCAGTTGTGATGGAAGGTGGGAACTTGGCACCCTGCGCCATGATGTTGGTCTTCTTGAGGCTAATTTTCAGCCCGAAGTCCCCGCAGGCAGCAAACAGCTTGTCAACCAGAATCTGAAGACCAACCTCGCTCTAAGATTTTAAAACAGTGTCGTCTGTGAATAACAGCTCGCATATCAGTACCTTGTAGGTCTTGGTCTTGGCACAGAGTCTGGTGATGTTGAAGAGTTTTCCATCTTGCCTTGTGCGAACGTGGACTCCATCTTCACAGTTGGCGAAGGCATAATGGAGGAGCATTGAGAAGAAGATCCCAAACAGGGTTAGTGCTAGGACATAGCCCTGCTTCACTTCACTGCTGACTGGAAAAGAGTTAGAAGTTGCCCCATCGAAGTAAACCGTGCTCTGCATGTCCTGATGAAAGGAGGTGATGACTGCCAGGAGTTTGGTAGGACACCCAATCTTTTCCAGATGGCAAGGGTTGCCCTTATCAGTGGAGGGTGGCTGATTTGCGATCCTTTCCTTGAAGTTGTTAGCAAAGCTCTAAGTCTTGGTAGGGTCGGAAGTACCGCAGATGTTGATGCAGGGAAGCACCTTCGTTTTAGCTTGGTGGATCTTCCTGGGCTTCAACCTGACCTTATTGGCAACGAGAGAGTGGTTACTGTCACAATCAGCGCTGTGGTAGCTTCGCCTGTGTAGAATGGTGCTGAGGTCCATCCTCCTGGTAATGATGAGGTCTACCTGGTGGCAACGGCGGGATCGGGGGTGTCTCCAAAAAACTTTCTACATCTCCTTGCACGTGAAGTACGATTTGGTGATGCAGAGGTCGTGGTGACAACAGAGTTTGAGTCGTCTCTGTCCATTTTCACTTATCTTGCCTAAGCCCTAGTGGCCTAGGACGGTTTGCCACACATACCACTCAGCCCCAACGCTGGCGTTGAAATCACCTAGCAAGTATATGGCCTCAGATTTTGGGATTCCTGACAGCAGGTCTCCTATGAACTCGTAGAACTCGTCCTTTGCTTCAGGGGTAGAGTTTAGTGTAGGAGCGTAAGCTGAGATAATGTTTACGTAGCTTAGCGAGGTCTTCATGTGCAGTGTGAGCAATCTTGATAATCCTCCTGTTGGTGTTTCAGTGGAGGTGAGAAGAGAGTTCTTCACTGCAAAACCTACACCGTGCTGCTTGGGTGTGACATTGATGTTAAGTCGTGCCAGCTCCTTGTTGATGATGGCTGTCTTGCGGCTTAATATATATATATATAGATAGATAGATAGATAGATAGATAGATAGATAGATAGATAGATAGATAGATAGATAGATAGA
>JAOBRB020068282.1:0-14641 GCA_027575285.2 Zoanthus pulchellus | reverse complement strand
AAATGTACCTGAACTGAAAGTTTTTATTTGTAAGTACATACATGTGCAGGCTGTGTAGATTTCACAATTAAAACGGTATTTTGTTGCTGTAATCTCATTAATATTCATGTTTTCGATTATCCGGACTATTTACCACGGTCCTGACGATAATCGAGGTTCGACTGTAATACTAATATGGCTAATATAAGTGCACAGTTAATAATTTCCAGTATTGTTTTTAATACTAGACTTGTTACCGTGATTATTGTGATACTTAGCAATAAAACATTGTTGAATGATTTTATATTTTTTAATTTCTTTTCACAGAGATTTGAAACAGTCATCTCTCCAATTCCATTATTTGACCAATTTGGTAAAAGCTACTGACATGGATATTAGAGGATTTAAAAGCGCTTAGCAAGAAGACGAAAGACTTAAAGACATTGTTCTATATTAATAATGTTGAAATGACCAGCCACATACAAGATTAGTTTTATGAAAGTATCTGTGTAAATATTGTAAATTATTAAAATAAAGGTTTCATAGTTTGCTGTCACTTTTCAATGTGAATGAGTAAAATTAGAAAGAATTTCAATTAATCATATCCGGTTTTATCCCGGGGAGTCGGGTTGGCGTTGCAATCTTCACTTGCGCCTCTCATCTCTACTACCTGGATGGACTCCAGGGCTCCGCGTTTTTGCTGAGATTTGTCTACCTCAATATGATTCCGAGCGTTTTTCTACAAATGCCCTTAACATCTCACTCCATTAGCCTTTGCCATCTGAATAACTGTTTCCTTGAATACCATCATCTCCATTTGGTCCTCTGTCCTTTTTTTTCACCGTCCGTTTTGCACCAAACATTGCTCTCAACATCACTCTCTAGGTCCTAAAAATTTCCATCTCATTTTTCGTCAAATGCTATGCATCACTCCCATATAACATCTCTGATCTTTTGCGAGAACGATTTTGACTAGCAACTTTCCACATTTCTTTAATTTCACCCACCCAGTTCTCACTCTTGCTTTCACCCTATCTCCCAAATAACAGAAACTTCTCACCGCTTCCATCTCTTCACACAACTCCTCCACCAGCCCCACTATTCCATTATCTTGTTTCTTGCATCTTCTACGGACAAAATCTCTCCACAACAACGGGGTCACTCTACTTTCGCTTATCTACAATGTATACATTACCCACATTCCATGCACAACACTGAATTTGCCATTACTCGCTTCCCACAAAATGCCACATGGATCCGTCTTATAGACACTTCACCTTCTGCAGCACTCACAGATAATTTTGTCTTCCCCTTTCTTGCCCTAACATAAAACCAAACTGCATCTTGTGCATATAGTCACAAGTGTAATAAGGTTTGGTCACAAATGTAATATAGTCACAAGTGTAATAAGGTTTGGTCACAAATGTATAATAAGGGTTCAGACATAAGCATAAACATGAAAGGCACCTGCTATTTAAAGTTGATGTCATCAGTGAATATCGCTTTAGTTTTACGCGTCATCCAATTCCTTAAATGCACTTATGAATTAATTACAAAGCTTTTGTACAAATTAGGTGCTGCTCTCAGTGATACCGTCGTTAGGTATATCCAAATTAAATTTTAATTCGCTTCAATTTTATTAAGTGCCAACTACAAGCCATAACTACAATCTGAATGATTCATGAAAGAAAAACTGTCAGCGCAATGGTATGAACACTATTCAAACGGTCAATGGCCTCAACTGAGGAAGTGAAAAAAAAACATTAATCCAGTGTGATAATTTGAACTTGAAACTCAAGTTAAACAATTAACGCAAGTTACAATACGACTACTAAGTTTGTTCTTTTGCTAGCAGTTCTTGTCCTTGTTAGGTTATTGTTTGCTGATGTCTTTACAGTTTAAAACATAAACCAAAAACATGCGTTTCTACAGAAACATGAGCTTATTAAGCCCAGCCTATTTTAGCCTATTCTTCCAGTAAATGTCAGCTATGGTACACCAACAATACTGTAATGGAACTAGTATTTTCCAAACTTGGTGCCATCAAGGAGACTTAATTGCCTCTCTAACTTCTGCAACAGCGCCGCTGTATTTCCCTTTTAACACGATAATTTTGCGAATTTTGATAATCACTTGTTCTTCTGAGAGCTGAGGTATAAACACCCTGGGGCTAGGAAAATTGTCCACGGTCACCTAGATCACCGTCAATGACACTTGCGTTATCGTGAACATCATTTGCGTCAACGTGAACATTATTTGCGTCAACGTGATAGTCGCCAGAATCATTGTGAACGTCACGTACGTCATTGTTAGCATCGCCTGTATCATTGGTAACGTCACCTGCATCATTGTGAAAGTCATCTGCGTTAATGTTAGTATCAACTGTATCATTGTTAACGTCACCTGCATCATTGCTAACGTCACTCGAATCATTGTTAACGTCACCAACGTCATCATTAACGCCACAGTACGTCAAAAACAGCATGGGCGGCATGGTTACCGAGGTAGTATAGTATCGTTATTGAACTCTGGTATCAGACTCACATAATGTTCCCCATGATTTTTGGCAAAATGACCGAGATAAACGATAGCAAGAGCGATGCTCGATGATGTATGGAATACATGTTATGCTTCAGCCCCGAGTGTAGATACATTCTGGATATCGATGTTGTATACATTTGCTGCTGCAAACAATGTTAATTGCTCGCCAAATGTGTTCTTTCTCGACATATATTGAAGATATTCCTGCCAGGATGGAAACTCAGCAATTACTAAGTGTTGTAAAAGTGGGAACCCATCGTTAAAACTGGGTTATTTTGCAAATAGTCCTTTATTTCTTCACGCATAAGTTCCGGAGATCTGAAAATACCTAGTGTGTTTAACTTGTGGGCTAGAGTAGCAAATTGGCAGTTGCCATCTCCAGGGCCCAGTTGTTAAAAGGCTGGTTAAGTTTAACCTTTGGTTAAGCAAAAATTCAAACAGGAATTTCTTCTTTAAGAAAAGGTAAACGGTTATTCAAGAATACTGTTTAGATTTTTCTATCAAAAGTCTTATTAATTGCAAAATTACAGCTAAAACTCTCCTTGTACGATTGGAAACAAGATAGTGGGTTAAATATTTAACCACGGGTTAGTCCTAATCGACTTTTGAACAACTGGGCCCTGATGGATTATATACAGCTTGAAACCCTTGATGTTCTATTATCTTGGTGACTAATTACGATATTAAACTTTGCGCGGTGCAGGGCTTTTTTCCTTTTGGTTAACTTAGCAGCCTTTTGTTTACGCCTTTCCTCCCGGAGGGTGAGACTTGTGATGTCATCCACAGGCAGCCACTTCTTTTCTCTTTTTCCTGTGACCGGGACTCGATGACATGACGTTTCTTCTTCGCCTTTTCTGGTAGGCGAACAAAAACTTCTCTCCAACACTATACCTTGCAGGAGGATTTGATCGTAATTTAGCTCTCTGCATTCGTCTGTCACAACGATTTGTGGTCATGCGGGCCTCCTGTCTGAGTTGAGAGACATGCCTACTGTGCCTCTTCCGATCAGTTGCAGTGGGATTATATCTGCCAGTATTATCTACTAACTAGTTACCTGCCACGCTAGTTTTGAAAGATTTGCACTTCCAGGCAAAGTAGACTTCAAATGGTATTTTGTCACTTAAGACCTCCTTTTGGTCATTGTTCAGAATTCTTTGGTAGGTCGGCAGGCTCTTCACCCAGTTAACACCTTTTCTCCCATTCTTATGACGTCAGTTTCTATCTTTGCTCGTAATGATCATGACTTCGTTCCACCTTCCCATGCGACTTGGGGTGATAAGGACGACTACAAATTATGTTGATGCCCATTTGGCGACAAAGTTTCTTCATCGCGCCTTTAACTTCACTGCCCTGGTCAATCTAAATTACAGTTGGAGGGCCATGCTCCATATAAATAGTCTGGAGTTCCTTTGAGATCTCCTTGCTGCATTTTGTTGAGAGAGCATATGCACAAAGCCAGAAAAAGCGGCTAAATACATGAATCACAAAGAGCACATATTGATAAAATTTGCTATTCATCTTCACGACTCCCTTCTTCCCCATGTCCATTAAACCATTTGATGCCTTACTTAAACGTCTCTGGTACGAGTAGGCTTTATTATTGCCTTATTAAGAAACTTTCCATTTCTGCGAAAGTAGTTTTTGCCAGAATTCAGTATGTTTTGTACTCTTACACGACTCAGCCCGACATGATTTTCCCTCAATGAGCACATCAATTTTGCTGAACCTGATCCTTTTGTCCGATCAAATTCGTCTGCGACAAGTTTGTTGATTTTTGCGACAAATTTGTTGATTTTTTAAATTCTTAGCATCCGAAGCTTTTCAAATAAAGAATCTTCTTTCCTTTTTCATTCTTTATCGTTATTTTCCCACCAACTAGAAGTTCTATGGGCTTTTGTTTGTTCTTTTACCGGTGGCTGAGGCTCTCCCAGTCCCTGGACTATTTTGATTAGGTCTCCATCCGCAATTGCCGAAGGATTTCTCCTCCCTCACCCTTCATCAATACCGACGCAGTTGTGTTCCAGGAATGTACAAACTAAAACAGCCAAAGGCACTACACACTTTATTTTTGATCATCAAGGTGTTCTACGTTTGTGTATTAAATGTGAAAAATCACACGTTATATGAGCCCGGTTGACTGAACTGGCTCGCGGTTAGTGGGATGAATTTTATCAGTTGTTCACATGGGAAAGTATAGCACAGTTATCGCGATGAAAAGTGGTGACGCGACCATTCACGCTTGAAATTTAATAAACAAATCTGGTGAGGAATTTTAGCTTTTACCGTTTTTTGGAAATCTCAGAATCTTTTATCTTTTGCTTTGACTGTCAAAAAAGAAATTATTCTAAACTATGAATAAAAGAAAGTCAGAATCAAATACTGTCCCTTTAATTGATAGAAAGGAGGAGGACTTCATCAAAACTTTATTTATTTATTTATTAAGCTTCATCTTAGAAATAAACTAAAGAACAATACAATAAATTAATATCATAATAATAAATGTATTAAAGACACAAAACAGAATAAGGCAGGGTGACCACATCAGCTAACGCCAATTACTGTGGGCCCAGGATTAAAGAAGTAAGAATTATGCTATACATGCACTAAGGTATTATTTGAAAACTAGCAACAACATGAAATAGGTTTTGAAAGGTTGCGACGCATTACATTTTAAGCACATTGATTTCCAGGTTCTATAGGGTCCTCAATATCAAATCGCAAAGTAAGTGCATCTTTATAGTATGAGAAAAGTAGAGCTCTAAATTGGTTCAGGGTTACATGTTCTAGTCTGAGCTGGGAGGGGAGAAAGTTTCAGATTCTTGAGATTCTTACTAAAAACGAGCGCTGGCAAGTAGAAGTGCGACATTTCTTTGGTCTGAAAGATTTTGCGCTGTTAGCCCCAATCTTGTGAGCCTCGTGTGAACGATGCGTTCTGGTAGCACGTCATATGATACAGAGACAATACTATTGGTGGCCTTAAAAAAGAAAAACAAGTCTATTAAAAACTTGTGCCAATAACAAATAGGTAGAATGTCCATAGACAAGAGCCTATCTCTATAGCTATCATCACAAAGAAAGGGCAGATCCAGGATAAACTTGGAGGCGCGTCGCTGGACGCGTTCGATGCGTCGTATAAGGTCGATTGTTTGCGGAGACCACACTTGGGTTGCATAGCCCAGCGCTGGTCGTACGATGGCTAGGTAAAGGGATCTGCGAGTGCTTGAGCTTTGGACATCTATCGCACATCTGCGTATGAATCCCAGTAGCTTGTTTGTCTTAGCGTACTGTTCGAGTGTGCGTTTTTCCACGTTAAGTCGGAAGTCACGTAAACGCCGAGATCTTTCTCGCGATGGGTGACTTTAAGTGGCTTGTTGTTTACATTGTACTGGAACTCAACTGATTTGATCTTTCTTGTCATGTGTTGTTGCTTGCAGTCTGAGGAGCTGGACGAGACTTATAGTTTATCTAGGTCGTTTTGCAAGAGTAAAGCATCTTGAGTGGAGTCAACCCTCCGGTACAACTTAGTGTCTTTAGCAAATGAAGCCAATTTCGAGTTCACAACAACATCGTGAAGGTCGTTCACATAGTTGGGCCCAGGATGTAGCCCTGGGGGACTCCTATTAGTAAAATCCAACTAGTGGTCTATTATCAATGCTGCGTTCTGATTGGTTGAGCTACTACTAGGCCATTATTATAGCCCACTAGTAGTAAAAAGAGCCGGCTAGTAAACAAAAACAATAGCTTTAACTAGCGAAAGGTGTTTTTAACAATTATTCCTCGAGCCCGAATGGGCTCTGAGTCAATAGCCTATGAGGCCGAAGGCCGAATGGGCTATTAAAACTCAGAGGCCATGAGGGCGAGAGGAATAATTGTTTTAGTAAAATCCAACTAGTTGGTCAAAAAAGTATCGAGGACAAAACATCTTTCGCTAGTTAAAGCTAGACTTTAATTTTATTTTTGCGTCAAAACATTACAAATACGGCCAGGCGTACTCGCTAGACGAAACTTTGAAATCTTTTGCGTCTTTTGCTTCACTGAGGCAAAAAAAAAACTTTCAGCCAGTCATTTAGCTCTAATTTCTTCATCTCTTCCATCGGAATTTTAAACCTTGATTTGCTTGAAAACTATTCTGTAAAAATAGTCATTTTAGTTTGTCAAAAAGACAATAAAAATAGTTGTTGAAAAAGTTGCAAAAGGAGTCAAATTTACAGTAACATTTGTCAACAGTTCAAATTTATTTTGGGTATTCCTACCGTTAAATATCTTCGTTCCATATTTAGTTGACTTCTTTGTAGATTTTGGTATAGATTTATGTAATAATGAGCTCAAATACTCATCCGAAACTTCAGCGAAACGCAATTCAGCCGCCATTGTTTTGGTTTACTAGTCCGGCACTTTTTGCTACTATAACAAATAGCCTACTAGTAGCTCAACCAATCAGAACGCAGCATTGATAATAGCCTACTAGTTGGATTTTACTAATGTCTCGATATTTTTTTGACCAACTAGTTGGATTTTACCGAAAACAATTATTCCTCCCGCCCTTATGGTCTCTGAGTCAAAAGGCCTGATGGGCTATTGACTAAGAGCCCATTCGGGTTCGAGGAATAATTGTTAAATATTTCATTAAAGGTTGGATAGTGGCAAAACTAATGTGATATTAACCGATGACGACATCAACTTTGAATGGTAGGTGCCTTTCATGTTTGTGCCCGAACCCAAACATTACTACACTTGTGCCTTCTAGACCCCTTTTCCCTTAAAAATCGATATCATAACTCTTAGCGCCTGCTCATCCGCTATTCCTTGTCTTTCCATCCAACACACCTTGACAGAGCTCCACCATCACACCCATCCCAATCTTCCACTCGCCGCAATCATTTAACACTTACTTTTGAGGGTCCACCAGCCTTTCCTACTTACATTTCCCTCATCACGTTGATCACTTATTCCTTTCCTACTTACATTTCCCTCATCACGTTGATCACTTATTCCTTTCCTACTTACATTTCCCTTATCACGTTTATCACTTATTCCTGACTAAACCTCTCAACCGGCCCTTCCACCAATGCTGCTTTCACGTTCTAATCCCACTCACTCTTCTCATTCATAATTCTTTCGATGTGCCTTTCCAGACTTTCTGCTACGTCTTTCTCACTGAAATTCAGATTCAGCCTTCCATTGATAGTCTCTCATGCGTCTTCCTCCCTTAACATCTTTCCTATCTTTTCTCATTGACTACAAAAATGTCACACCTTATTTGGATTTTTACTAAGCTCCTCAGCTTCCTCTGATTTTTTACTTTCAATACTAGCGTTTTTGTCCGATTCATTGTTTTAGTATATGGCCTTTTTTGCCTCAATATCACTTTTACACGTCTTTTTTTGTTATCGCTTCCTCTCTCCATCACCATGTGTCCCCTCCATCTTTCCTTTCTTTCTTCTTTCCACATACTTAATTCGTCACAAACCTTCAATGCTCCTTCCATAATTAAGCACTTCCACAGGTCAGGTGAATCATCGCTTACCAACTCTCTTACTCTCCTATCAAATCTTGCCTGTGTTTTGTCATCCTTTAGTTTGCAAACTTTCCTTCTTTCAATCGCTTTCTTTCTCACCATCTACTTCACTTTCTTTCCAACGAGATCCGTGACCACTCTGTCGGCCTGTGCTGAAGATCACCAGGGATAACCTTCAGAAAAGTCAATCTCTGTCCTATTCTCCCTTGCACTGTACGTCACTTTCCTTTTCTCCCGTGTTCTGAACCATGTGTTTGACTCTATTTCATATCAAAGTTACATCTTTCCTTGTACATTTTTCCCGCAATTCCATATCCTTCATGCACACCCTTGTAATCTCAACCCGTTCACCAACATGCTCAATAAATTCAACCATCCCCATGCCATACTAGCCCACCCACACGTGAAGATCCCATTCACTCCTCAAATCGTAAAAATGCTCTTTCTCTGCACTCTTTCTGCTACTTTGCAGACACATAATTCGGGTTTTCTGTAAGAACCTGTTAAAACAGTGGAACATAATAGTGACAAAATATAGAAAAACTTCACAAGTACTCACACCGAGGATGAGCCGTTAATTCTCATCACTTCTTCCTCAAATACCATTGCTACTGACATCACTCTATCTCTTTTCCTTCTTAGCTCAACAACCCCACACCTGCCACACTATCACTATTCTAACTATACCACCACAACTTATATCTTCTACCTTTCACACCCATAAACCGAGCTCCTTTTCCTAAACTTCTATCAATTTTATTTCTTGCAGACAGCAGACATCTATCCTCGTTCTTTGCTCCTCACAAATCTCTGTTTCTCACTCTCTCATGCTTCCCACATTCCAAGAAAATTTCACAAATGAAAACCAGAACTTGTGCATTCTGAAAAGCATTCACAGTGTACATGATTCCATGACCTGCAAACAAGCTAAACAAATCATTTACTTTGGTAAATTGAATTTCGTTTACTAAAATTAACTCGAATGCTTTTAATTTTAAAATTGACAACAATAGTTTTGCAGCCAAACCTGATCTCGATTCATTAAAACCTTAGCGATGAACGTCCGACATGGAAAAGCGGCTTTTCCCTAAGCTTTTGCTCTGAACAATATGTTCATGAAGAGTTCGTCGAACCCACGCAAGATTGAATATACGCTATTCCGTATTTCCGAATCATTTGCGAGACTGAGTCAGTCCAGTAGTTTACCACTTGAGAATGTTGATCACGCAAAAAAAAAAGAAACATCCGCAATATTTCAGGGCCCCAAATCCCTTCTCCTAAAAAGGTCGATCTTCCAACCCTTAAAAACTTTCAATTGCAATAGATAGAATAGAATAGATAGAATAGAATAGATAGAATAACAATTGAAAGAGAACTCTCCCTTGCTTTCTTAAATTTTACTCTAATTTTATTTTCCTTTTTAAATTAAAAGTTGTTTATAACCAACTAAACAGGACAAGCAATTCTTGATTACTGTTGAGCCAACTCTGTTAGTAGTATTTCATCGACACCAACCCTACTGGAAATATTAATACACCCTGTTTGGGATAACAGCTGAGAACTCCAGATCTGCTGTCTAAATTAAACTATTAAAGCAAATTAAAAGATCACACAATCGTTCGATTCTTTTATTTACATTGTTTATTGATATTCATTGGAAGTAAATAATAATTACAGCCCAAAATATTTGAAAATAAGATTTTTTCTTCTATTCAAGATTTTTGTTCTCATCATGCATTAAAAAACCGCCATTTAAGACTTTTCATCTTAAACTTACAAATAACAGTGTAAATGTTGGACTAGATGTTTTGAAGAATGCCACAACTTTGTTTTGTCAACATAACAGAAATTATAAATAGTACCTTTTTTAATAACAAGTTTAGGTAGCTGAGTAGCAGTGTAGTTAGATCACTAGTAATTTTAATTAAATTATTATCATTTCAAATGCAAGCTGTTTACTAGTGCAAAGTCAGTTTTAGAATACATAATTACTACACCAAACCCAATCAAGTTGATTTAAAGTTAGGAAAATTAACGATCAGTAGACGAATAAATTAATTTAATTTTATAATAAATTTTTTGTGAAGTAAAATACATGAAATAATGTGAAAATTGTAGGTAATAAAGAACAAAACATTAGAGATGAGGTCAAAATAGTTGACTAATTGGTTGATGTGAAAAGTAGTTTGATACATATCGACTAGAATAGACTAATTTTATAAATAGCGAACATTTTAGTAGTCTGTCTTCATTCGAATATCCTGACCAGCCCATATATGAGCAGAAGATTCAAAAGAATATCTTACCCCAAACGAGGGTAGCGAGGTTAATACCGTGAATATTACATTGTCACCATTTATGAAATATTATATCTATTGGATGTTGTTGTAACTTTAATCCTAAAACATTCTTTGAAGTAGAACCATTTGATTAGAACAAAACAGGCACAACAGAATCCAACTTGACAAATTTTTACACTTCTCAGTAATTTCAAAAATATGTTTCTTACGTTTTACAAGTTTAAAATGAAAGAGATTTGAGCTGTTTAAATAAAAAGAAATTACTCTATACCAATGAACAGTCTTTGATTCCAACTGTACTCACGTTCATTGACCAACAGAGTTTATATTTTTGAAGATAGTAAAATAGATACCATTGTTACTAAAAAAAATGGAATTGCAAATTTTTCTTTATTTGTTTTCGCCTGACTGACTGATAATTTACAATGACTAACTAACAAAATTCTGTTTCCCTCTCTATATATTGCTTGGTTTGTCATTAAATAAATTCTTGTTCCTTTTAAATGTTTAACTTCCTTTTCGCAAATTATAAAATGTACTAGCATAGAAATATTCCCTTATAATATGTTTTATTTTCAGAGCATTTGTCATTTTGCTTTTTTCAAACAAGATCTAGTGCGCTGATGTTAACTTTTCGTTTACTTAATGGTCCGACGTTGCAAAACTTAACTGCATTGTTGAATTGTGTCAATGAAAAATGGTATTTTGTTGATTGGAGTTCATGTACAAAAACTCATGTAGGAGAAAATACTAAACTTTAAAATTTCATCAAGTTTCATGCACTACGTTGATTTTAATCACTACTTTTTAAAACGCATCAAAAAACTGCTTGCAAGAAACTGGACAAAAGAACTTATCAGACTTGTCCGAACATATTATTTCCAAAATTAAATGAAATTTGTGAAACAATGAATACTGAAAACCTTAAAGGTTTACGCATTGAAATAAAAGGATGCATCAAATGTCTTAAAATAATCAAGTCTTAAGTTGATATCAAAGATAGCATTTCACTTTAGTTACACCGAATTTGGAATCAAGAAAGGATGACTTCTTTGTATTAGTGAATGACCATTACAAAATGGTCGTCTTAAAGTTCCATTAAATAAAAAAAAGATAAAGATTAAATTTTTAAACTTTAATTGTACTTAATCATTTTTACTAATCAATTTTTAGTGATACTTCTTCAAAACAAAATTAAAAAAAGATCTTAAACACATGACATGTTTCTCGTTCAGACTTACAGACGGTCATGAGTTGATTGGCAAATTTCAAAAGTGGGAAAACAGCGCTTTTTGTTAAGCATGTAGTTACTGCTTTGCAATTTAAAGATATTGTCAGTAGCTCAAGTAAATAAAACATTGTTCACAAATAACCTGGAAACCGTCTACTAAGAAATGGTACTAAATATTGTATTACTTGACAGTTGTTATTAGTATAAATATGTAAATATAATTTTGACAGAACTAACTGCCCAAAAAAGGACAGAGTTTACTTTTATGGTGCTTTCGAGCAACTGAAAGCAATATTAATATAAAATTTCATTCTAAAAAGTTAATCTTTCTGACATTCTTGAAATGATTTAACACTTACTAGTCCTTAATGTCCTATATAATTATGTATTTGTATAATTTTATATCTAGTCATCTCTACTCAAAACATAATAGCAAAATGGTAGCAACGATTTATTCCTAACATTAACATTTTAAAATATGCAAATAGACTAATTTTTTTTTCTACAAAATGTAACAACTTTGTTGTTGATTTAAGGTCGAAATATTGCTGTAGCTCAACTTAAATACGCATTAAATTGTCAGTGGATTCGTCTGGCAAACGCTTTGAAAATTCAGAAGTCTGTAGATCTGACTGTAACCACACAGTCAGTGGTTTCTTCAATTGGCAGTTTGTTGTCTGTTAAGGGATAACAATAATTACTTGCCTCTGCGATATCTTCCATTTCAATATCATTTTAAATTTAGCTACAGTTTCAGTTTAAACCATCTTCAGGGACCTTTAAAAATAACCCCAGCAACAATTAGCAATCGAAAGCCATCACATGTTAACAACGCCTTTTTTCAGCTCGATACCATAGCTAAATGTTGTCGTATGACATTTTGATTTCCGGTATTCACCGGAGGGCAAGCTGAGCTGGCTAACGTTAGCAGAGCATCTGCACCGACTATTTCATTGAGCTTTTCTTCCATGTTGTTTTTGCGGCGTGATTTTGAGGAGCGTGTTGGATTTCTTGTGTAGTTCTCTTTCTCTTCCTTATCATCTACTGCCTGGCCAAAGCCACTGTCACTCAGTTCATCTCTTCTAATAACATCTTGCATCACTTGATCAACTTCACTGTCTTCGTCATCATCCAAGTCAGAATTGTGGTCAAATTCATATTCACCATCCATCGACGAATCAGGCGATATGTTGCATTTCACATACTGATGATCAGCAGGTAAATTTAGAGATGTTGATAAGCGTTGCTTAAAATTGGTCCTATTGCAGAAAAAATATTATCAATTGGTTGGCCTTTTACACTGTATCGCAGTTTAGTATAAATTAGTAGAAAACCAAATTTATTAGTATATTTTAAAAACACTGACTGGCTAGCTCAAAGGAGATTAATATTTGCCAGGTACCATTCACCTTCATCTTAGACAAGTTGTCGACCCATTGTCAATTAGTTCTTGAGGTCTAATTGTTATTAGTATAAATTTACAATGTTCTATTGTAAATCTGTGAATCTGATTGGTTCTTTCACTGTTTTCTATCTGCTAATAGAAAACAGTTGTGAATAGCCAATGAAAATCGTTCTTTTATCAATTCTGACCAATCACGAAGCTTCATGTACATGACTGACTAGAATCGCTTTGAGAAAAAAGAAACAATGGCGTCGCGACAATTTGCCGAAATTTCGGACCAAGAAACTGAATATTTAATTGAAAGAGCAGTTCCAAAGAAAACGAAAATAGCGACAAAATATGGAATGAAAAGTTTTACTGGTAAGGAAAAAGTTTTACCTGTGTTTCCGTAAGAAGGATTTGTTTCACACCTCAGTGTACATCGCGCGCAGTGTTTGAAATCATTGTAAACACAATAAAACAGTTTTTCCTAAATGTTACTCCACATTTTTATGCAATGAGAACATTGTAAATTTTCAACTAAAACAATTAGACTACTCGCCCTCGTTTTTTATGAGTGATAGAAAACTCGGGCTCGTAGTCTTTTGTTAATTAGTATTTCCCAACATAAGGGCTATTACACATACTACAATCTGATTGGCTCCCTAACCTCGGGCTATTCGTAATAGTCCGAGGTGACGAATTTCCGAAAACAATGGCGGTTCATTAGCGTTTTGTGGAAGTGTCAAATAACTATTAAAATAAAAATATCCAATGGTAAGATACAAGCATTAGAATACAGACATATTGCTACCTTTTCATAGATTTTTTACGGACACAAACGAGAGTTGCAAACTGAAAAATTTACTCGTGTAGCATCTCCAAATTAGCATGTATTCATATATATTCAATTTTGGCTCAATATGTTGGAAAATACAAAAACAATTACTGAAGCTATTGCCTCGTAGTCCATGCGGCCTCGAGGTCTAATTGATAAATAGAACGAGTTGTATACCAATACCAATGTTTCGAACTACTTTCCCTTTTCAATAAGACGTTGAAACAATGAAGTTTAGCTGAAGTTTTAAAAATAAAATGCGTGTTTAAAAGTATAAACAAGGGAGGTGGGATAAACATGACTCCAAAAAATGGAGACAGAGGAAAATAAAAATTTTGATCATAATTTGAAAACAGTAGACCTTAAAAAGACAAATTGCAAACTTAATCAAATTTCTCTCAGCTGCACTGTTCACAGTTCACCAGGCAGCGTAGGGCTATGAAACACTGAGAAGTTTTAGCCTAAATATCCTATTTAGACTCAAGTACCTTTTTCTGCTTGTGAATTGCGACCATTTGCTGTTGACCATAGTGGGCCCAGAAATGGACCCCCTGTGTCTGTAGAAGTATTCTTTTGCTGTTCGTCGAACAACTTCTGTATCTGCATCTTCCCCATCAGATGACGGAGAGCGCGACTGGCAGCGGTTACCTGCAGAATATGACATTAATTTAAACAAAAATTAAATTTTTTAAACATGAAAGATTTAACAACCGCTGCAGTTTGAATCTTTAGTGTTAAAGTTGGAGATTTAATCACCCTCTTGTGTTGGTTTTTTATTGTTACTTTAACTCTTTAAAATGAATTTATCCACAATATGTAACTATTATTTTCGTATGGCAATTCTTGTAAG
>JAOBRB020068171.1:0-13142 GCA_027575285.2 Zoanthus pulchellus | reverse complement strand
TCAACTTCAAAGTTGCTTATATGGTTCCCAGTAAATCTTACTTATTGATAATTTGCTGCCTTCATAGATGATCGTGCAGACTGGAGGAGCAAGTGTGCAGCTGGCCTAAGGCTGCCTGAGTAAGTATTGATAAGATACAGTAGTATAATTTTGTATCTTTCACTGATGTAAGGCATCATCAGGGATTAAAAACTACTAATTAGTTATTTCATCTTTATTAACTAATGGTGACGTTTTTTGGTGGCCAAAGGAATGGAATGTACAAACAAAAAAGTACCGTACACTGTACCTTGCTAAATTTGCTTTTCTAGCCGATTAACTCATATACAAGTTACCAAAAACATCATTTCCCTTAACTGGTCCACAAATGCACAAGAGCTTGTTATTAATTAACTATTGATTGCCATGGCCACTAAATGCTCATTAAACAAATCCAAAAATTTTTGTAAGCCTTCAATATACACACAAGAAGTTGTCGGAGAAAATTATTAAAATTATAAACAGACACAAAACAAATACCTTAATATAGTTGCAGATGTTAAACTCAAGTCTGTTTATTGAAGCAACAAATTTGGAATAGGAATTTTCAAAAGTATCTTTGCCCTTGCATTCGACATCAAGGAAAGTATCAGAAGTAATTTCATCAGCTAGCTCCCTTTTTATACTATCAACAGCATCAGTAATGAATACTGAAAGGCTGGGCGTGGTTTCCACTGTGTAGATATCCTTTACTTCCTCAAAATCTTCAACGCTTTCTAGAATATTTCCAAGAACTCCATCATGCTTGACAATACTTCCTCCTGTTGAATAATCTAAATGTGTCACTCAACTAAGCAAACATAAAAACAGTTTACAACTAGGAACTATTGAGATTGGATCTCTTTACTGTAACCAATTTTTTGAGGTTTTGTGAGCTTATGGTCTAGTTGGATGGTAATCAGACAGAAAAATAAAATATTTACGTGAATAAATAACTTTTTCCAACACAAAACCTGGAAAAATAACAAGGCATAATTATCACTATACAAGAACACGATTGCAAATAGTTAGCAATGCTATGTTAGTGCTTCTATGTAGTATAAAATGTCAGTTCAAAAGCACTTCACTGCAATATAAATCCTACCTAATTGTACAACCTATTAAAAGTATGTATACATGAGTATATTAATATCTATAATGTATAATTCCTCTAAATACTACCAAAAAAGTAAGAAAAGTTTCTGCAATCTCATCAATTTAAAACTGCCAAAAGTTTTAATCTATGTATCTCTGGTATTCATAATCGTAACACGTGTTCCTCAACATCTAAAAATTCGTAAGTTGTTTTAATATTTGGTGCTTAGTTATGTAGCACAAACTCTTTTTTAGAAATTCGCAATAACAATTAAAGAACAAAAAAATATTTTCTTATTACCTTGGTCGGAAATCTAAGGGCCAATTGCAAAATCTAGGAGCCACAAAAAATATCAATATTTTTCAATGTTTTTATTGCCTTCAATCAACAAACCAACATAGTAGAGTACTTGAATCATCAATATGCCACATAATAGCCAAGTTACAGTTTGAATGATTATTAATTTTTAAATATTCTTAGTTATGATCTGAAAAATTATGGGCTACATATTTGTATGTTCATTGACATAACTTGTGCTTCATTAAAAACCATATTTCAAAGCAGTGTCAAATGGCACTTAAAAGTGGTGAAAAATCATCAATTTCTACTGTTTTGATTTTGAGTTGAAACCACAAACGATGTTGCCATTTTGCTCTAGGAACTGGAAGGAAACTGCGTGCGAGACCTTCGGTAGTCAAAAAGTTAACTAGTGTATGTGAAGTTTCATAGAGATATCAAAATCCAGAAACGAAATACATGTACGCATGCACTCTCTATATTGAAATGTATAGTAGATCTATCGCAATTTTCGTTTCCGTGTCTGTATGGCACTTTTCGCATCGATATCAACCCTTTTATTTTTACCGTAAATGACTTAACAACAAGACGGCCATCATGCTGTTCGGCAAATCGACGTGAAAATAAGTTAGAAAAACTACATTTTGACATGTTTTTGTACTCGCCAAAGGGCAAATTTAGGCCCCAAAACCACTCGCCAACTTTCGTTTTACGGTCGCAAAAGGCGAGTAGCGACGGGAATTTTAAACCCTGATGTTGAAAGACTGATTTTTTGTATAATTACTCTATTTAACTGTTAGTATCTTCTTAATTTCTATTTTTCAAACAATTAATGCCTGCCTTGATTAACCATTACTATCTAAAAGCAGCATAATTAAAATTAATGCAGTGATACTGTATAAAACACAGCAAAACATATAAACACACCATCACTGCTGAACCTACTCCCATCTGACTTGATGGTATCTGATTCACTGGAATTCACATAAGGCTGCATCATAGTTGAGCTTGCATTATCATCTTGAGACTGTTCGTCTTTGTCAGGCAGGCCATTCGTCAACATGTCTAAAGACATCCTGGGTAGGTTCTTCACATCCGTACTAAGTTTGGAGAACTGAGCTAAGGTATGGATGATATCCATCATGTTCCTTACATGTGTACAAAAAATCTCAAGATGTCCCAGAATGGACTCTTCATCAGTCATCGCCATCCCCAACGAAGATTCACTGGTTACACTGGCATGATCTAAGCCCCTGGTCATTTTACCTACAAAGTATAATGATAGACACTCATTAATTTTATTCCAAAACCTTGAGAGTACAGTATTTTACCTTTAAGGGGGATCTGAAGATTTTTAAAACTCTGTAGCTTCAAAAAACAACTTTTATAAATTTAATGTTGTAATGTGAACAAATGGACAAAGTTCCTAAAACAGTTTTAAACAAGAATTGCATCAATGTAATATATGTAAATTTTTATGAGAAGAAAACTAATTCACTTAACAGAAACCATTGATCCCTAAGACTCAATTTGGAGGCACAAGTAAATTTGAACAAATGCAAAAAGATATCAGCCTCTTTGTTGGATGGTGAGTAAAGTAACTGACTAAGCATTAGAGTTGGGAAATGATACAAGAAAGAGAGAAGATTGTCAAAATATGGTCAAACGATACAAGGAAATAGTCATTGGTATTGGAACATTTTTGTTACACTAAATGGATATACAGTACAGTTTCAAACCTAAAAAAAGCAACGATCGCTACATATATTCTGCAAACCTCAAGATTAACACTTCCATTACTATGTTATTCACGGTTCTATGGTAAGGATAAGTGGAAACGCATCATACTAGATCTCTGTCATCAAGAATGTGATTGCTACTGTAACTATAAAAAAAAGAACATTGGGTCTGAGGTGGTGCCCAGTTACTTTCAAGAGAGTGACTGGCCTCACAGGAGAGATAAGAATCCGATTGTGTGGATCGAGTTGCACTGGGAAAAACATGCAACGCCGCACTCACAGACAAGTGGCCAGACAAGCTAAATTAATAGAAATTCCGTATGTTTTTTAATTCACTCTTGAAACTGGAGCCTCTATTTATAAAAGTTTGCATTTGTACAGCAAATTTCTAATTGAGGTCAATGAATATATACATAAAAGCTGTTTGCTAAAACACACAACACTGCATGGAGGCAAGGTATGGTATAATCATGCACTAAAAGGTTAGGTATTGGTATCGATCTTTGTACCTTGATTTGACACTGAAAACTTGACTGGGCTAATACCATAATTAGATGTCAGATTGCTAGTGCTACTCGCTATGGTTGATCTTTTGGCCGATACAAGTGCACTGGGGTTGACAGCTGATAGTATTTGGTTTAATCCATGACTACCACCAAGGCCATCCCGC
Source organism: Zoanthus pulchellus (assembly GCA_027575285.2). Taxonomy (NCBI): domain Eukaryota; kingdom Metazoa; phylum Cnidaria; class Anthozoa; order Zoantharia; family Zoanthidae; genus Zoanthus; species Zoanthus pulchellus. Next base: position 9,322 of record JAOBRB020068171.1, on the reverse strand, counting down.
AAGCTGCGAAGCATGTCACGATACTGTTTATGCAGAGAAATGCATGCATTGAGGTGATGCACTAAGCTGTCATCCTGACTACCAACAACTACTGCAAGCTTTTTTCTTCCCCTAATCATTTTCAAGGAGAGTGCTGCACCAGAGGTAAGTTCCTCCTGAACACAGGACCACAATCTGTCTTCATCTCCATAACATGTACTCATCTTAATGTAGTTCTTAGCTGCTAAAACAATCTGATTTGTTACCTGAAGGAAGGAATCAATAATAAATATAATCAAATCTTTGAATAATTTCTCACATACACCATTGCAACAGAAAGCGTCATATGGCATGGGCTTACTAAATTGTTTGAGCTTAAATAAAGCAATTAATTGCAATTGAAGCTAATGGTATTGTAGCATTATTAGTGCAGTTGAATAATCTCTGTCCTCCAAGCACAAGCTTAAAGGAAAGACTTAAATATTTGCAAATGTTACTTAAATTTTAATTCTTGTATGGTAAGAAAAATGAATACCAAAATTTAACCGGAATGTAATATATAAGATAAATGAGAGGTTTTAGAAATTTATTGATAAGTAATAGGGTGCATATAGGGTAATTAATCTTTACAGCTCTGGTCACCTAATCCCTGTATATAACTACGTACACGCGGTGTACCTGTAATAGACAAAATGCTATACTAGGGACCGAGCGAAATACGGTATATTCCTTTTGGGCAGGTGGAGCTTAAGAACTTTAATTGGCAGTCTACCTAGGGGAAGGAGTACCCTGATACCAAAGCTACAACAGTGTGCTGAGAATCACACATAATTTTTTTCTCAACCGCCAAACGCCTGGGTCAGCATTCACCAAAGGTCAGCCCCTGACCCTACCTTATATTGACCAGCCAGGGCTAGATTAGTTTAAGTGATCTGTGTTGTTACAATCTTCCACCCTCTGCATCCTAAGGCTCTGTAACTCAAGCATGGAAGTGGGCTTGCCCACCAAACTCAGGCCACCAACCTGATCAATATGGAACTCTAAACCCGCTAAAAACCTTGTATCATCAACAGCACACAGCTCTCGACAAGTGCATGGATTGTGAACTCACGCACTTGAGTGCCTAGGAGTAAAGCCAAAGGGGCCTTCTAGACCCGATAGATCCAGTCCAACCCACCGAAACATCTTCACACTAGTAAAACTGGTCTTTTGGAATATACAAACACTATCAAAAACTAATACCAACTGATAAGCTTAGCTCTGGTCGCAGAGGAACTTATGTATCTCAACATTGCCTTTCCTGGCTTTAGTGAATGTCGAATTCCCAGCACTGGTGCGTTTATAGATTGGGACTTTAACTTTCTGTGCTCTGGTCGTATGGAAGATCAACCTTAACAAGAGGGAGTAGCCATTTCCGTATGTTCAAGGCTACGATCTTGCATTTTAAACTGGAAAGGAATTATCATCTAGGGTAATGAATATTCCCGCTAAGGCCACACTAAGAAGTGCCATGCCACTATAATAAGCATCTATGCCCAACCTTCAAGTGCTCTGTGGAAGAAAAGACTCAATTCTATGACCAGCTGGCCAAAGCTCTCTCCATTATTCCAAAAGGAGACCACACTATCCTGGATGGAGACTTCAACGCTAGAGTTGGCTCAGACCCTGAAATGTGGCCAGAGAACCTTGGCAAACATGGTCTTGGAGCATGCAACGAACAAGGTGAGATGCTATTACAGCTCTGTGCCCGTTTTGGACTTACAATTGCCAACACTCTCTTCCAACACCCAGACAACCATAATGGCAAACTTACATTCAAACTAAACAAGAAAACATCAAGACTGGTTTGACAACAACAGTAGCAAAATAAAAGATCTCCTTGTTGCAAAGCATGCTGCTTTTAAAATACTAAGAGACCCTACAAAACAGAAACCACAACCATGCTGCCAAGAACAGATGTCAAAGGGAAATCCGGAAGATGAAAAACAATTGGTGATCATGCACACAAAAAACTCTAGGCAGTTGTTCAAGGGAATCAAAGTCACTACAAGTTGTAAAAGCGCTGGCCTGAACCCCATCAACTCAAAACAGAAGATACTCTGCTTCGACGAAAAGAATACTTTTCATTACTTCTCAACCAACTAGTAATATAGACCCAACTGTTCACGATGATATCCCATGAGAAGAAATCATCCACAGATGAAATGCGCAAAGCCTTAATTAAGTCAACTATCTTCAGGCAAAGCACTTGGCACTGATGCCTTGCTGGCTGAAGTACTCAAACTTGGTGGTCCAGTTCTCATCTCTAACCAGAATAATAAACAATACCTCAGGACTTCAAAGATGGCATTTTAGTAACCACGTCTGGCCAACCATTAAACAACACTTTCCAGAAACCCAATGCAGTTTTAGGGGAGGGAGATCTACCATAGATATGATGTTTGTTCTCAGACAGTTACATGAGAAGTGCAAGCAACAACAACAAGAACTCCACATAATCTTTGTGGACTTTGTCAAAGATAGGCATTGCTCAAAAAATTGTGATCATCAGGAGCTTACATGATGGCATGCATGCTACAGTCCAAGTGGGTAGCAAATGCACTAATGAGTTTGAAGTCACCCGTGGTCTTTGCCAAGGATGTATACTGTATGTTGTGGTTTGAATTTCCTTTTTTCAAACCAGTTTTAACTTTTTCAAACTGGTTCAATTTCTGTATATCGGGTTTGTGAGCAGTCTTAAAAAAGGCTTTTATTTTAATTTGAGAGTGTTGAAGAACTGATTGAAATACTCCTTCCTCATATTCCTACTACTACCCCACTCACTCCCCACCCACCCACCGACCACTTTCTACTTACCTTTTCTTCTTTTTACTTCTACTACCACTTTCTACTTGTACCTTTTTTTACTTCTATTTTTTCTTCTAATCTTTTTTTCTTTTTCACCATTTTTCTCTTCTTGGTCTTACCATCTTATTCCTCAACACTATTTTCTTTTTCAATTTGGAATACCCCAAGATTTGAATGACTGACTTTTGGATTTGTTTGGATCTGTAGTCCTGCTTCATCCCACTTGACCACATAAGCATGCAATCGTATCACTAGTTATTAGTCTGATAGTGACAAATGAGCTGGTTTGAAAAAAATAAACTGGTTTAAAAAAAATTTGCGCAAAAAAAATTTTAAACCACAACATATACTTGCCCCACCTCTGTTTGTACTCTTCTTTGCTTTTATTGTGCGCCAAGTTACCAAGAACCTGCTGGCCAATGATGGCATCAGCATCAGATACAGAATGGTTGGCAACTTTTTTAACATCAAACGGCTTCATACAAAGAAAGTCAAAACTACTACATGAGATGAGTTTCTCTATGCAGATGATGCTGCCTTTGGAAGGCACACAACAACAAACTTGCAAACCCAGGAGAAATTAAGGGAATTCGATGAGCAATGCAGTGGTGCTTTACCTGCAACCCTTGAGAGCAAGCCTCTAACTGTCACACACAAGTTTTGTTACCCAGGCAAAACTGTGTCAACGAGTATCCAAAGTTCGCCAAGTATTCTATACTCAATTAGCTCAAAGCTCTAGGATAGGAATGGTATAACCTTGACAACAAAACTTCTTGTGTATCATGCAACCATCACACCCACACTGTTAAACAGCTGCAGTGAAACCTGGACAACACATAATTGTCCAACACCTCCACAAGATCAAGTGTTTCCAGCAATGATGTCCACATCAGCTCGTGGGCATCAGATGGCAGGACAAAATTTCCAATGTTGAAAATCAAAACACAGCAAAGGCAGCTCTTACTGAAGTAGCCATAAGAATGAACTGATTACATTTGGTAGGCCACATATACCACATGGCTGACCTTCAAAACAAGTGCTCATCAGTGATCTTGCAAACAGCAGCAGAAAACAAAGCAGACCACCCAAGCAATAGAATGACTGTGTCAAAGAAGATCTGAAACTCTTTCAAATGGGAGATGACTGGCAGTCTTCAAAAAGTGGAGGTACCTCCTGTTCAATGGTGAAATGGTAGCAGAAGCTGCCATTGAGGAGCGTACATGCCAGTGTAGCATCCGTCCATACAATAGAAAAGGTCCTAATCATCACCAGTGACAAGGATATATATCCAGGTACCCCAGCCAGGTATCCAGGTAATATAACACAAACCACATAACAATCAACATTGATCCAGGTTCCAAGATATATTAGATGAGTGAGTGCATTTACAAGGATTAACTAGATTCCCTTTACAATGAGTTAGCTAGACAGTACTGTAGAGAAAACATTCTTCATCATCATCATCATCAATCCAGTTTTGATCCGGTTTTATCCCCGTAAATGAGGGTGGCCGGATTTACCCCACTCTACCAGCAATATCTCCCACTCCCACCCTCACTCTCCATCTTGCTTGATTCATTGCATCCTCCTTCTTCCTACATTCCAAGTCCCAAACATTACCCCAAGCCACTTATCAGGCTTCCCATCATAATCCAAGCAGTGCTTGCACAGCCCAGAGTCAGGGGTTGCACTCTTGTATTCATTACTTATAAATCAAGTTAAAGATGCATTTGAATAAGCATCTGTATCTTGGAAATAGCTATGGAAAGAAATATTCGTGCAGTCACAAGCTTGTTTTAAAGGTGCATTGTTTAACCACTAATATAAGGAACTTGTTTATTTATCTATTCATTGCATAAAGCACAAAGCTTGGTGTTGGGAGCAGTCCAAAACATTTTTTAGCATAATTATAACAATTTTAAGGTAATAAATCATACAAAACACACCAAACTGGTTGAGAAATATATTTACTGCAAAATCTGAACTATATACTGAAAGGTTCAGAAAAAAACTAACATTTAAAATTCCCGAAGAATTGTTTCTTTGTACCTTACTTAAGACATTTAGAATTTATCTTTATATGACTTAAGTTATTCTCCTCACTTTGGAAAAGAGTAATCCCAGGAACCCAGTCCTTGCATAATATCTTGATATGGAATCCATTTGTCGCACACTGGCCATCAGTCCAGGCAGAGTATTACTGCAGATGGCATTGACTGTTGTTGCCGCTGCCAACTGGTCAAAGTATTTCTTTAGAGCTTCAAGATACTTGACTTTGTCTTTGGTCTCATTCAAGGCATCGGTAATACTGAAAAAACCCAAAAACATCCAAGATTTAATAGAAAACACAAAAATGACCAATTGCATCTTTCATGAAAACTTGTCCTGGTGTGTTAAAATTCCTATCCATTCAGTACTGTAGGCAGTAAACTGTGACAGGTAAGTAAAATAGAATTTAGGTACATAAAAAATTACATTTGGTATGGAAATTACCTTGCATCAGTTGCTTTCCATCGTTTGAGGACTTTACATTTAGCTGTTATAAGAACAGCAATAACAGCTTTACACTCCTTCCCTTTCAGCTGATCAGTGATGCACACTAACACTTTCTGTCTCTTTCTCCATTTATCAAGTTCAGTGAGTGGCCCAGAAAGTAAATCAAATCTAAATTTGTGGATTAAAATAGGTTATATTTCAATATGTTAAATAATTAATTAAACTTATAAGAAGAGGTACTGATGTGCATAATTTTACAATAAAAGTTCAAATTGATATTCTATGTTTTGGTGCAACATGCACTATCATCAGGTTCAAATGCAAATATGTCAAAGTTTACAATCTGTAATGAAAACATTCAATCGAAAAATTTTACAATAGCAGAGCCAACAGCCCAAAAATACAATAGTGAGCTGAACAAAAGAACAACAGGATAACAAGAAAAACTAACTAAATAAATAAGTAAATAAAGTTAAATAACTAATAATGAAATGAAAACTAAGTATTAAATAACTTGGCTTTGATAGAGTCACTCTGAATATTGAGATCTGGTTGTAATTGCTTAATAAAGAGCATTTCAATGATAAAACAGTCAAATTTACAGTTACAGTGTTTTAATTTACAATTAAACCTCAAAATAATTAATTATCGAGACCTTAAAAGAGTGGTCATACACCAATTATAAGACAGCGTTATACTCCTTCATTAGTAGCCAGGACCCATTTGCTTTGATCAATGTATTCGTGTACTTGAAGTGAAAGATACATTGAGAGACAAGTGGACAACCAATTTATTCTAATTGTATTTATTATGAAAACAGACTCTCTAATGAAGCTAAAAACAGACAAACTGCAAGTTATTTTTAGGAATTTTTTGTGAAAGTACCCCCTTCCCTCCCTCTCTCTTTCTCCTTTTCCCTTTCCCCCCTCTTCCCTCCCTCCACTGCTACTGCCTCCCCCACACACAATATATAAGCCCCTAAAGTGTACAGCATCAGAGTGTCAGCTTAACTTGAACAAGTGGCTGCCTACTCTATCTAAGATGCCCTTGTCATTCAAAAGTTAAAAAAGCCCTGCTTCACACTTTACACTTGATGAAGAGCATGAAATATCTTTAAATGTCCAACATGTATGAGAAACATTTATAGTCAATTGCAAATCGAAAAACCACTGGACAATTTAAAATTTGTTTTGGGTAATGTATTTAGCAATGTTTCATGCTCAGTTTCTGGATGCCTATAATATATCTCCAAATCATACACAGAAAGCCAAATTCAGTTCAACTACAATTTTCTAATGTACAGAAAAGGTAGTAAACTATGTTGGATCACAAAGATTTTTGCAATGAATGTGGTCAAACATCTTAAAAGTTCGGTCTGTGAAAATGGTTGCAATACGATGCATAAAAATGAGATATTTTTGCTGTTATGTGAGTGCATGAATATTGATAATCATTGATTTACACTGATTAGCTAACTGATCGTCAATTTTCATCAATTTATTACCTCGAGGCTTATCTATCCTTTGTATATATATTGCAGGTTATTTTTAAAATAATCAAGGGGTTTGTTTCAATCTGGGTTATTTTCATTGTCTTTTGAGAGCCTGCTTACGGTTAGAATTGGCAATAGGTTTTAGATATTATAGAAGAAGATTAGGGGTGGCTTATGGTTAGGGTTAGGGATATGTTAGGTTAGGGTAATGGTTATGGTTATAACAAAATGAGAATGGTAGCTATTATTGCAACTGTCACAACAGGTCACTGATAAGGAAAGGATTGTGGACAATATACAGAGCAGTTGGACACAACAGTAAAGGTTAGAATCCTGCCATGGACATCTCAGGTATGATATTTGTGCAAGAAAAAGAACTAGAAAATTAAGTAGATAGAGAGAAAGACAAAAAAGAGATGCAGAAAATAACAAACACAGGAGACAGTGTTTTATCTCCGTTCCAAACACCTAGAAGAGAGTTGAAACTAAAATTAAAGAGTAAACAAAGGAATAAAACTTTTAAAACATATTCTAAATAGGATTACTTTTCCAAACCATGGTCACAGTTATGAATTCTTTTGTTTTAACTTATTGATGAACTATTAATAAGTTTGAGCAAAGGAATTACTAACTTATAAGACTATTTAAAATCTTTTATGTCCCCTAAAAAATTAAGGCCCTGCAGTTTTAAAAAAAGTCCCCAACAACATCAAATCCCTTTTAAAGACAGTAAAAAAACCGAGGTTGAAAAAACCAACCTGAAATAAAAAGTAACCTACAACATAATGGCACCCCAATTTTCTAAACCAAACTTGATTAATGCTATAGTAATAAACTTTTCAAAAATCTTAAAATTTTCCATCATTCTTTTTTAACTATAAAAAAGTTCAAAATAAGGAAAAAGCTTACTTCTCCTGTTCCAATCCTTCTAGCAAAATGTTTTCAATAGTCGAGATCCAATCTAGCACTAAGTTCTCGTACTCTTGCAAAACCGTAGGGTTTATTGCAGCAGCACGGTTCTGCTTGAAATCAGTTGTTATTTGCACTAGAGGTTTCTTGAGCAGCTGCTGTGGGGCAACAGTCGCACTTGCATACTCTAACAAAGTGTTTGTATACTTATCAAAACTATTGAGAAAATTGCCTACATCTTCATCCATGGAGTTTCCCCAGTTAGTTTGTGAGTGAAGAACTGGTCCGAATACATTTGAAAGCAGTGAGCTGAAATGCATAAGCGGACTGTGTTTTATTTCACCGCAAAATACTTCCTTCTCAACACAACTAGGGTCAATAACTCGATTTACGTTGGAGCGTAAAAAATACAAACATATCGCTTCTCCATCCACAACCTCTTTCAGCCTAGCACATGAGTTAACAACTCGCATTTTTCGTGGGGATAAACTGTTGGCATCAGGTTTAGGGCAATAGAAAAACAATTTTGTATGTCCACTTGGAGCCAAAAAGTCGTTAATGTACTCAAGTGTCGTTTGCTCTGCCATGAAATCCTCCAGCATCGTTGGACTGTCAAACGGCCCGATGTGAAATGTTTCTTGCAGTTTGGTGGCAAACCACCAATGCCTTTCGTCCATTGCTGCTAACAAAGGCTCTAACAAGATTTTTTGTTGTTTTATAGCAAAATCTGAAGTCTGAAGTCTTAACTATTTTTTTTTACTTTGTTGTTCATTTCCAGTTTTTTGCTCAAACTTTCCCTCCATTTTGTTGTTTAGTTGGTAGCCAAGCACTTAAGCTCAATGAACTCCCGGATGATCTTGTATTTGTCGGGGGTAGGGACAGAAAATTTTGGCTGGTCTTGGCAGGTGTGACTGCGATCAGTCTAAACAAGGATTACGGACTACAGAAAACACGGACTTCGGAGTCTAAATTTAAACCAGTAATCCATAAAAGAAAAATTCCATCATCGTGGATGAACCCTGCGTTACGGAAACCGGCTCGCAACCAATAATTTTTTATATGATATGAGATTAACTGTAATATTGTACCATTCTGAAAAACACGATTCTTTTTCTGAGAGATAATTGATTGGAAGTCATTATTTACAATTACATTTTGCTTCATTTAGCATAAAACTCTACAGGGAGGGGGCTAACGCTTAAAGACAATAAGATTTGAGTCCAAACATGAGGATAACAATAAGTTATTAACCCTTTCGCTCCCAGGAAGTTTTTCGATTTTGAACGATTTTTTGTATCAAAACAATCAATTACTGAATTAGCTTTCTCAACTCCATATTAGGCATTGCCATGGAAACATCTCACATTGTGTGGTCCCCAGGGATTGTGTTTTCAGTTGATGAGGCGATGGCATTATTGAAGTGTCTTGTCGTTGCTGTAGCCGCCGTTAAAAGTGGATTTTTGCTAATTTTCGAGCCTTTTTCCCCTTTTTTCACTACTGAATAGCATCACGAAGCTTGAGCGTAGCATTTGAGCTTACTTGCTGAAAGAAACCAGCGAGGTGTCACACTTTTTAGCAATTTTTACGGCATATTTCCAC